>JAECUM010008894.1:0-64799 GCA_016617855.1 Megalonaias nervosa
AGAGAGAGAGAGAGAGAGAGAGAGAGAGAATTACGAGTATACACCAATCAGATCGAAAAGTGATTATGCTTAATAATACTAGGCAGAATTAATATTTATTAATAGATAATATCATGCATATTAGAGAATGTTTAATTCGTACTATACAGAGATTCGAACCCAGGTCCCCGAGAGAACGGCACCCATCGCCTTGCCTGCAGTACTACTTCGTATTCCATCCATCACGACTTAGCACACATCACCAAATAATGATGCTACTGAATCACTTTTACATGCACTCATGTGCGTAGCAGACACACTCACATGGCGACCTAGTAAAATTAATTCTCATCTATCTACACAGATATTCCCAGTTCCTATGAAAGAAATCAAAGTATACAAGATTAATTATAGATAATTACAAATATACTACAACAGAGCGGAAAGTGCTATCACTAAATTCTACGGGAGAATGATTGATAATACAGGCAGAATTAATATTTAATACAAATTATTGTGTCATACAAGTCAGAGAAAGTTTAATTCGTACTCTGTGGGGATTCCAACCCAGGTTAATTATTGCTTTTGAATGTTTATAAAATAAGCCTACCAGAATAGATGTCTAAATGGAAGTTCGGCACATACGCATTTATAGAATCCTGTCACCTTTCGAAACGAAGCGTGTTTCACCTATAGTATGACACTGTTCTGAGTCTTACAAACACTACCATTTCCTAACAGAACTGTCGTGAAATTAGAGGGAAATGTCATGAGAAGAAATTGCGGAATTAAGTAATGTTCAGTGAAGGCCAAACTATAAAACTCTCAAGAACCTGCATATGATGTACTTAATTTGTACAAAAATTCTTTCAACATGATAATGTGAATTAAAAACGTGGTGTGCAAAATGAAACAGATTGCGAGAAGAAGCTGAAAGATGTGTCGTGAAAAGAGCTACTGAAGCAGACTCCAACATCTGGTCCATGCTTACTATGAATATCACCTATTATGAGCAGGTTCAGCAACCAGAGGTTGTCAGAACTAGAGTAAATAGAATGCGCACGATAAAGAACGAAGAATTAATATTATGTAAATAAGATTTGTTTGACAGAACACAGAGACTTTCCTATCAGTTTGATCCTGCATAAGCATTTCCTACCCTACGAATGATAAAAGACATATAAATATACAAATGTCTAATTATGTGTGAATAAGTATGACAATGACTAACTAGCATAATTCTCAATCTATATATTCATATACTGAAAAAGCAAGCACAAGTTCTAGCACAATTTACTAATGCATTCAATCATGCATTACAATGCAACATTGTAGCAAATTACAACATCGACTTCGTTTAATAATCTACATACGTTATTCTTGCATGCTAATAATTAGCCATAAGTCACGTTAAGATATGTTGATAATTCAGCTATACATGGAAGATTCCATTTCTAATAAATTAAATGTACATAATAATGTATAAAGCTTATTATCAAAGTACGACAAATTCGGACGAAGATATGTTACCTCAAGAAGTCGTTTATTCGCAAATCCGACCTAGGATTTCACTAAAACTCCTTCCCGCCTTTTAACGAGCGCACAACTCGGAGTACAGTTTAATTCCTCTCAACGTCTCTACGATACACATCTGGCGAGGTTCACACAAGTATTGATTGAAAAATGGATTTAGTCCGAACATAAGCAGCTGCATATTGAGATTCCATCCTAGATTTGAATCTCTCAGTTTTGTTGGATACGGTCTGGTCTGTTTGAAAACTGCCCTGGGGACATTTAGCACTTCTTTATTACTCTCGGGTTTTCGGTTCCCCCAAAGCCTGAAAATGCTTCCAAACCGGTCGTGACATCACGACTGATTGCAAAACAAACTTAGGAGTCTCTACCTGGTCGGCCTGGTGGTATAATTGTCTTCGAATTTTCTGCGGACGGGTTGTTGCATAATGGTCAAACAGCAGGCAGGCAGTTTCTTTGTGTCTAGAATCCGGTCTATAATCGTGATCTTAAATAATACGTATTGACATTTTCACAGGTGCTGTTAACTACGAATTAGATATAAGAAGATAAGTGTATACATGAAGCATGAAGCATCAGCAAATTTTTCTCACAACGTGACACACATACAAAAGCAATTCCGCTTCTACTACATCTGCGTAATATATCTGCAAACCCATCTGGTTTCAATTGACTGTCATTACATGGAGCAGATGTAATTCATTGCATCACTTAACATCTGAGGGCAAGTTTTATTTAATTAACCAAACTAGCACAACTTCTCCTTTGGTTATTGTGACAACAACATACCTGGGAAGCTTTGTTGATGTATCCGAAAATACGTTAATATTTCGCTCTTCAGCGATGTTTACAGTTGAAATTATATATGGTTTACACTTTGTAACGGAAATACTTTTACATAGGCTGCTGCCTTGCTCGATCCATAATATAAATTGTATGTTATCAAGATCAATAAATGCTTCGCTTTCAAGCAACAATATATTGTATATAATAGCTACTCAATCTATTTCAAAATGCTAACAGGGGCACAGTGTCTGAATGGCATAAAGCGATCGTCTTTATTAATCCCTTCCATTATTCTGTCTGCGTGGGTTCGTGTCTCGGACTCGACTATTTGTGATTACTTGAGAAAACTGCAAGTGGGTCTGTGGTTCCTACCACACCAGTTATACTGGCCGATATATATATATATATACCCTTTCTTGCGCTGATGAATGGCTTTAAACCCCAAAATTGGAGCAACAAAAAGATGAAAAACTAAAAAAGAAAGCTTCAAGCTAAAACTAACTAAAATATTTATTTTGCGCTCAGTGCGAGATAATTGATTAACAAAACTCTGCTCACGCTAATATTTTATTTTACATTTTGTTGTTTCTTTTCCTCAGTCTAATATGGTCACCACTTCTAGAAAAGTTGTGGAGTATTGATAAAGGGAAGAGGTAAAAGGGTCTAGTTATTGTCCTTTATTGCCTTAATAAATATTGTGAGTTGCATATATTTACAAGATGTCTCAAATCACAGAGACGTAAGTCCTTATGACAATCTCATACATATAAGAATGAATTAAGTAAATTGTCACCGAAAGCTTACAGTTGTTGCCTTGTCTATGTATTTTGTATATATCAATGTATAAACGAGGACATAAAGTGATAATGGGTGTATCATTGTTGTCAATAAAATTTGTATCTTAGATTAAAAGTATGGTTGGGGATGTTCATATAAATATTGTTTCATCTACTGTCGATAGTTAAATAGATTGGGGAACGGTTTTGACAGAATTCTACCAAGCGAAGTTAGAAGTCATAGGCAGTATCTTTGACAACCTTATGATTGGCTCTTGCTGCATTATCATCAGATGATTGTTATGATCTGTGGAACTTGATGTCTATCCCATCCTCGGCTGTATTGGTGTTAGCGGAACCTTATTGACTATATCGTGCATAGGATGTGGAATCTAGGTGCTTTCCCCAAGGACATACTGAGACAACTGTGACTTTCTAACCTAGGTGGGTATCGATCCCGCGAACAGTGGATTATGGAACCGACACTGCTCCGACTATGCTAACACGGCCTGTCATATGTATGAAAGATAGTGGATGTGATAGTATATATGTGCAAATTGGTCTAGGATTGGAAACAGGCACGTGCATACGTATCGGTGGATCTTTCTGCAATCCGTATTTTAATACTTGCATTAGTAAATTTATCCATGTTTTGTTTTTTGAGGAAGATGTTCAAACAACGTGGTTTTGTACTGTTATGTATATTTAATTTATACTGAGTCCATGATTGCTGGCATAGTTTTATATGAGTCTGAATTTTGTCATGTTTGACAATTATAAAAATGTTATTTGCTAATATCTGAATTCAAGGCCAAGCTTAGTATGTTCTGGAATTGACCTTGTGGCCCATATCCTGGATATGCTATCGTGTCTTAAGTCAAACGAAATTAGTATTTATGAATGTGATAACAGAATCAGTCCTTACTGTGTGAAGTTCAGTCTGTGGAATCATTTATTGTTGTGTTCAGATATAATTTGAGAGAGATTTTTAAGTTGTATGATTGAGTTGAATTACGCTGTTCCCATTGACATTTTCTGCTAAAACACTATTTTCAGATTATCATGAATTAATAGGAAAATATTCTGTATTATACCATTGTGATACATCAAGACTATTGGCATATCCGCAAGACTATTGGCATATTACCACATTCAATATTTGAATTCATTCGAAACATTCAATACCTTTGGACCTGTGATATAACATTTAAGATTATTTATGATTCGATTCAAAATATTGTAATTGCCTCTAAAATGTTCACTTTGTAACTTACAAAAATAAATTATCTGTTAATTTTCCTAAACTTGCTGATTTCACCTCTTTATGTTTTTCTCAGTTTAAGACTATAAAGGTATAATAACCGCAATGACAAACTGTGAAGCGACGACATGGCACCAGATGCCCAAGTCAACGAATCCGAGCATACACTGGTTGTAGCATCTGTAACGTGAAACCTAAAACATCACCGAGAGGTAAGCAAATATCAAATCATTATGCCCATCAAGCACAGATAGAACAGACACAAAATGTGTTCATTCATATACTCCATATTTAAATATCTAGACCAAATGAAGCATTGTCATGGCAGTAACAGTCCATTCCAAATCACGTTAGAGTCTCTCTAACTTGAACGCATCGTGTAGTGAGCCGTAGCAGATGCAAACTCGTTTCATTAATATTGAAAAACAAACTACATTAGCACTTGGAAGAAAATTAAAGTTGATGCCCATATATTATCAAAACAAAGGCAGATATGAGTGTAGAATCCAAGGAATAACTGTGACGTGAGTTTCAGAAATTATCTGTTCTTTACTAGAGACCAGCTCTATACTGCAATTGTGGAAGTAGCTAAATACAGCAAACAACTCTTCTACCGATCGGTCAACAGACCGACAAAGGTACACATAGAGTACATCCAGAGGAAATACTTCAGGGATGAAGACGCCAACTTGAGAGTATAAAATCCTCACCTAGTCAATAGCATTACCATTAAGTTTAACAAACTCCAAAAGGGATTTGTACAAAACGCTTTCCATGACATTAGAAACAATATGTGATGCAATTATTACAACAACAACCTTGCCGTATCCACCGCTGATGGCGAACAAGATTTTGACCTCATACGGCACAACGGCATCTTGAGGAAGCTATGGCTATTTGGCATTACAGGTAACCTCTGGAAAGGCTCAAATACTTTATAAGATAGCCTAGTAAAGTTGCTAAACGAGTTGAACTACCATTTCCACATTGATCAGTGCATCAAGCAAACGGACATGCTAAAAGGAAGTGAGCCCTTCACTACTAAACAATAACTTACATGTGATTTCAGTGAATAATCAGGAGCAAGGCTGGAGGAAGTTGGCGCAACTTTGCATGTTATTATCGGACTACCAACATAAACAACATTCAGATATGACGCATTACGGGCAGTCTCAATGGTATGGCCAAGTCTCAATCAAGAAGTGGACAGCTATTACACACAAAGTGGTCCCTCCGTCGATCTGCCCTGGATCTTGTGTGCAAACGGTGAGCTCGACTGATAGTAGACATGTTTGCATCAGGTGTAAAGTCAATTTGCCCATCTTCAATTCCCTTCCCCGTATCGGAATGCATGGCCTGTTTATGCCAATTCTTAAACTGGGATGGAAACTGGGTCTCTGCTTTACCCTCCAGAAGACCTGATCTGATGTTTAATTAGACATTAAGGAGCACATACTGCCAAATAATTCTGATTGTCCTTCTCAAATGGGACAAGTCATAGGTCATCGATCTACATGACTTCATGACAGACATGCCCAGAAAATCCTAGCCACCCTGTAGCTTCCTAAAGAGCTACAGTCGGTACCATGTCCAGAGAAACGTAATGGCGCATGCCTTGTGCAGCAAAATAATTGCAGTCTTCAGTTGTGGAGAGAATCTGATTGAACTTCTTCTTCTTGATGGCCCTTAACTTTAAATTGGGATGACTGTTGTCGTAATAATGATAACAAATCGCTGTCTGAGTATATTTCCAAGCTAGTTAACTTCATTCATTTTTTCTTTGAAAGTAGGAATCTAGCATCGATAACTATTCAGGGATATGAGTCAATGAGTTCTGACCTCAGGGATGTCTTGATATTTGGTACAACAATAATCTCTTAGATTTGCTAACCAATTTCGATCTATCCCGATCTCGCTCGCTATCCCTCCTCCCAAAGTGGAACCTATCATGACTCTTTGATTAACCTTCAGTCTGAACCTCTGTCCACGGTCTGCTGAAACAAACATCATAGAAGACATGATCCTTTATATCCTTGGCTTCGCGATCAATTGAAAACGAGCTCCATGCTCTGTCCAAGGATCCGAACTACCTAAACCTTTGTTCCGACAGTTCAGTCGTTTAAAGGACACAACCAGATTATATCATTAAGAAAATTCTTACGTGTACCGCCAACCAGAAAATAACTTTATGGCGAATATTTCAGCTCATGAAGTTTGAACTATTTACCTGAGTCGTTTGCTTTTCAATGCAAGAGCTCAATTAAACATGTAATCGAATCAGTTGTTCAAAAGTACTCAGTCCACTAACTCATTTATATAGAGCGTGACAAGGCCTCACCAAACACAAAGTTTAGTCTAGTTTGTCCAGTAGTTGCTGCCCATGCGTTCAGCAGAACATGGCACTCCTCACACATCCGTAATTTCGTATAGTTGATTGTATCTGTATATCCGCTTATATTCGGTCGTGTCAACTATCATTCGGAAAGTTTTGCTCTGTAAAGTAGAGAGCTTTTTTTACTCTACAGGGTGCTTTTAAGGAGAGGTTGGATGCTCAGTATTTTCTTTTCCTCTTACCTATTCTCCCAACATTAATGTGATTGGGATATATATTTGATAGACAAATAACATTATATAGAAAGTTGTGTCTCAGAAAATACTTACCCGGTCACATTACTACCTTCTATGCAATTCAGTCAGTCTTTAGGTTAAAACTAATAATTTCGAGTATTCAGAGCATAACCCTAACTGAGTAAGAGAAGGTGATCTAAAAGAGTTACGTCCTTCGTCCACACTAGTATAAACAGATAGGCTTCTTCAAGTCTAAGGGAGCGCTGAATTTAAGAGGTAGAATAATAATTTCCTACTGTTAATGTGACTGGGTACGTATTGTTGGAATAACATAATTTAATATAATATTTCCTTTCTTCCAATGATCAAGAAGTAAATTTAAAAAAAAAATAACTTGTTTGTTCGCAGGTGACAGATGGGAAGAATGTAAAACATGGACAGTTGAGGCACCAGGAGCAGTTTTCCAATATCGTAAATGTCACTTATATCAAGGAAGATAAGTCTGTTGTTGATTGTTTTGGATTTGAATCACATTTGTTCACATTATGTTCCGTGGGTACTCCATTCAGCCAACTTCCAATAGTAATGTACGTCACGGGTCACAATTTCAGTAAAACTATCAAATTTTCCAGACAAATTGCAATTTGGTCGATCATCCTTATTGCTTGGTTTTCGCTAAACCTACCTATGACACAAATCTTAATATAGTCTAAAGTATAATGAACACGATAATGAAGGATCTCGTAGTGAGGAGAAACGCTGGTGATGATTTTAATGATATCAGGGTCGACTTTTATAATATGCTAGCTGCTTACGGTCCATGCTGTATTTTATTCTACTCTTTCTGATATTCTTTCAAATTATTCATTGATAGATCTGGACATGTGTAGTTGGCTGTCGTGCACACATTACCATTGGTATGCACCTTAGAGCGGACGACTGGTTCGTGTGCATTTTAAAAAGTGTTTTAGATTCATATAATAGTTTTCAGTACTTGTACTTATGCCATCATGTTACAGAGTGCATATTTGGTAGCATATTTATTCCCTTGCTTCATCTCTTTTGTTTATACGGTATTACAAACTATAATCTGACCTCAATAAGTATCTTACTCTATAGTTACATATCATGTGCTTTACGACTATTAATTATCATGCAAAAAATGTATGTGTTGTACCAGTAAGACATATCAAGAAAGTACTTACATTGTAAGAACTGATTGGTGTATTTTCACTGTTCCTGCTGTTACGTAATAAACATGTGATAATATGATAGTGTTCCTGGTAATATGGTTTTACATTCTGATTGAACACTGGGTGTATATTAAATAAAATATAGCATAAAATGAGTTCTCGCGCCAATGTTTGTTGATCAAAGTTGAAAAAGGACTATAATGGGATGAAACTTATCAGGTAATGGATTATTTTATTTCTGGATTTGTTCTGAATATATGTGTACAGTTTGTATAATTGTTTTACATGAAACTTACATTTTTACGTTTTATCCCATTTATGTTTAGTATATTGGCTGTTCCGTATCATTAATCATTATCTCTAATGTTTTGCATGCTACTGAAGTCATGTATTTGCAGTCTTACCCGAACATGTAAATTCAATCCCTCAGCATGTGTTACTATTTTTCAGAAGATTGATCTTTACTGTTACTATGTTACCGATATATGCATTATGGCAGTCAACAACACATGTAGATTGCATTTGTGTACTATGGATTTTACGGTTCTTTCTTCTTTAGTTTTGTTCATGTGCTAAGCCTTCAGAAAACACAAACCGTTTAGAAATTATGTTACATTACGGCCATTTAGAGAACGATAAGAATGATTAATCAATTCAGTGTATGTGCATTATTCTGTCTGAAGTTGAATAAGCAAATGATATAGTAGTATATCGGATTCCTCTTGACACGAGCCACAAAAAAGAACCAAAGAAGTTTAAAACTCTCTTAAGGCTATGCATGGTGAATATAAGATCATAGAGCTTTCACAAATGTCATCTACACGATAATATCGGAATCTCTTTGATTTTAGGTCGGACTCTTAGTCTCCAAGCAAGCGCAGATATTTGATATACAAAGCTTATTTCAATGTTAGATTAGATTAAGCTGCTAAGGGGAAACGGAACTAAATTGATGGACATACACAATGTGGAATTTAGTCAATTGTTTATTAAATTTCAATGAAAAGCGATTCAAAAGAAAATAGAATTAGTATTTAAAATATGCTGGTAAATAATGATTGATCACTAAAATTAAATGAGGGTAAGGTCCAGAATAGAACAATTCAATGAGGAGGTCTTTCCAGTAAGTTAGATATTCAAATAGTTTTCATGAATTACTTTAACTACTGACAAAATGATTATCACAATAATGTAGATGCTCAAGGATAATCTTATAGTGTTTTGCAGGCATCAAAGAAAAACAGGTTATATTACCAACATATCTAGGTCCTTACCGTACAGATGAAGGGGTTACTCTTGCTCAGCACCCCTCCTCTTGCTTAATTCAGAGCGATTTCTGCTAATTTGTATGTCTCAAACATTAATAGATAATTACGTCTCCCTCGCCCCATATTTATGCAGCTCAGGATTTGTAAGTCTTTCTCAAATGTCAGCGAATATCTTCAAACCTGTAAGTCGAGGCACATGGTTCTCTTAACAGATCTTAATGTTCCATCATATATTATAAATTATAGCTTATGATGCTGACTCAGCTGCCTACCAATCTGTCCAGCAGTCTGGACATCTGTATTGCAATTCTAGTGACCATATAATTGTATATTGCTACCAAACATGGATAATTACCGAGATCTTAACAATATATTCATCCATCTCCCCAGACCTGTGGCAGGACAGTACCAGACTGATCCATACTATTGTCGCATGGTCGATAACTTTACAGTGAACCAGGCATCTGTACTGGAATGGAAAATTTGTCCCATAGATTGAACTAATCATATTTACGCATCCGCACCGCAGAAATGTCTCTTCCATGCCACGTGACATCTGTTTAGTGGAAAGGAAACACACACACACACACACACACACACACACACACACACACACACACACACACACACACACACACACACACACACACACAGACACACACACACACACAAAGAGTATGATGATAATCCGGAAGAGTTGTCTTAGCGGTCTCCAACAAGAGAGAGGACTGAGTTACCTTGGTGTATAAGAAATTTACCAGGTACTGTCTACCATTCTTGATACGTAGACCTATAAGATCAAGGCCTCTGTAGATCAAGATGAGTATGGTGAGGCTCCGTCCTTCTTTCTGATTCCACAGTCTTAAAATGTTCAAATAAATCAAATATCTTTTGGCACGATATGCCGTCTGAACATTTCAAAGGCTTTCTTGTCCAAATGTCCAGTGCCAGTGACATTTTTATCCCTCTGGTATAAAATGTACTCAGATGCCTCTCATGCTGAAATTTTAAACAGCTGACAATATGCCTGCTAAAATTTTCTGTAAAATTGATTAGGATGTATTTCATGCTACATTAAAGTTCGTATATAATATTAAAGCTATATCTTCAATGTTGAACGTGATCTCATTAACTATTTTCTGGCTTACACCAACACAAATCAGGTAACATGCATGCTGTAAATCAATTGCTTGAATGGCAAGGGTCATTATGAATGCAGCACATTACTCCTTTTCAAATGCTCAGATATTCAAATGCTCTGAATTCCTCTGATATTTAGACTTAATACGACATGACGCATACGTTCCATGTCGACCTCCCCATAATGCCATGATATTAAGAATGAGGCCATTTTCTCCACAGTCATAATCAGAATCAATCGCTTCCTCGAAAGACGCGCGACCGGAGGCATGAAATAGGAATCATTCATGGGTAAGAATCATAATTTTATTTCGGACAAATGCTACTGTTCAACAATCCAACCAGTTTAGGAGGTAACCTTATAAAGAGCAGAATATGCAAGGTACAGGGTTTTTGTCTCCAAAACCTCCCAATCCTCACTGTTAACTGTTAATTCGCCACATTGGCTGCCTACAGATAGCCTGCTGGTGGGTGCCAGACTTCTGCAGTTCAACTCTCAATGGATCACTATGCTTCAGCAAACAGAGTGGATGACAAAGGTAGTTGTTGGAGGGGTTTCATGATATCGTTTTGTGCAAGCTCCTCCTCAATCATCCTCTTATGATGAAGTTACCATCAGATCTGGAGAACAAAGTTATGCAAAAGATAAAGTAATGAATTGACAGGCAGGAAGTAGAGATGTTTTGAAAACTAAAGGATCGGTGGTTTTATTTCAAGCTGTTTCTAATGTAAGCTTAGCTGGTTCTTGACCTGAGTTGTAGCAACCAACATATAGTTCTGCCGAAACTCAAAATCAAGATGACACGATTAATCTACAATACATTAGACGAGTAAACCATCAATCCTGACCAGATTAATGCATAAGTTCATTTCTCTATCCATCCAGAATCAAAGAAATTATTAGTTTACATGCTAAGGGATGATTACCAGCTGTGGAGCCCCTTTGTAGCCGGTCTTCGATATAGTCAGTAGCTAGTGGAAGTGAGACATCACCTCAACCTTCTGCAAAAAGGCTATAACAAATGTTTTCAGTTTTGAGATTACCATCTTCGTTGGATAACAATCCTAATAATAACGGTAAACTTGGTGGTGGTAACCTACCTTAACAAATGGAACCAAATCATCCTACCTGTGTACCATTCCCTGTCTGAACCTACTGTATTTTAATTGCTGTATTTTAATCCCTGGTTCTTGTCATGGAGCCTTGCAAACGAAATAATGTAATCTCTCTATACTAGAGCGACTCTAACAAGCATGAAAGCCCTGTACGTTGATGGTTTATGTCGGAATACGATATTCAGAGCCTGGTGAATTGTCAGAATTTTCCCTTTAAGTGCCTCAATGCCACAACAGGCACACTTTTTCCACCTAATGGAAGTGTAGAAAAAGTTGACCTTAATTATCATCGAATACTACCATTCGAAGAAAAAGCACATTTAGGCAAGGGGGAATATTGGTCATAATAAAGACCTATCAGACCACCTAGACAACTTTGCATTAAAGAAGTCAAAACCCATCACCTTGTTTTCAAAATGAAATCTTTCTTGGGTTTTAACCTTGCTCAGATAAATCTGAGCCTTTAGCAAAATCCTCTTTGAAACCGTCATCTTAAAATATAAGTTTCCTAATAGCTATAGCTCGACATGCAGGTTAAGTGAGCTCAATGTCTTACAGTTCACATGAACTATCTTCAGTTCAGATCAGAATGTTATGCTGACTAATGATACAACCAGGCTTTGTAGCCTAGAATATGATTCCGCCAGGGGTTTAACAGAGAGTTATTATGTGTTAGGCATAGTAAGGGAAAATACCGTGCAAGATCCTGTCCACACCTACAAGCAGTACGTGAACAGCAAAATTCATAGAACATGAAAACTCTTCCGGTGAATGTTGGTAAAGTGGATATTACCACTCAAGTCCTTTAATTGTGGAGTATATGCTCAGCGTACTATGACTTTGTAACTGATTATTCACCTCATGAGAATTTCAGCTCGTGAAACCATATTCATATCAGGAAGTTATCCTTTTAAATATAATATTTCGCTCCAAGACATAATAGAAGCTGAGAGATGAGAGTCAACCTTTTTTATCTCCGGGATTTAACCTTGCAGAGAAAAACAATTGAATATGTTTGGTCTGGTGGCTGCTGCCCAGATGACCACCAAATCCAGTTTATATCAACACATCCTCTTCATGGGTATAGTTAGCACTTTACTTGAGTCAATTGCAAAATGTTTGTATGTAGGAAGAGTTCAGTAAGGATCTTAACTGGGCGTAGTTCTGACATGCTCAAGTCACCGTCAGTTGTGCTTCTTTCAAGTTAGGAGAGTGAATTGTTTTTCTTATCTGGAATCTAGTCATTTCAGTCTAGGTCATGCATCATTAGGAGAGGAAAGCATCTTTCATATAAGGAACATAGTTCAATTCAATCCGGGTCATACCTTATAAATATCTCAAAATTACCTTGTCTTAAAAATTTATTGTATATTCCATCTAACCTGTATCCAAACGCTACTGTTGACACCTCTTTTGAACATATGATTGTTATAGGGAGGGTATTTTGAACTCAAACTGTTTGACATACCAAAGCTGTGGTGCAATAATCTGCTCTCTGTTCATGCCGTTGAAGCATGGGGACATTGTGACCTCCGTGCTCATTTGCACCTCTTGTATTTTTTTATGACATCAAGTTGAAATTTATCATCACAATAAATTGGCCTAATAAAATGATCTAATTCAAAGTGCGCATCAGATTTCCAAAATTCCTACATGTGATGTAGACTTAAAGCTATTTATTTATTTTAGAAATATTCCATGTTTCTCTCCGACATTCGGAAACATGTTTCCCTCCCTGTTTAGCTCACCTAGCTGAAACGTCAAAAGCCATGATCATGCAACAACATCTCTTTATCATCCAGACATCAGCAGGTTGCTTTTTACATTTTAAAGAGTCATATTTCTAATTATGATTTCCAATCAAAATTGCCCTCTTGAACAACAAATACTTTGTAATTTTTTCTGGTCATTAGGAGATCACTAAAGGCGCTTACATATCACTAATTAAAAGCCAGTGTCAAATTCACTGAATACAAATATTTCTTGAATTGTTGGAAGTGATAGTTCCTTTCTCAATATTTTGGTGGAACAGGCGAGTTTCTAATAGTAACCAAGCATTGCAAAATATCAAAATTATCAGGCCTCAAATAGAAGAGACACACTGATATTACAATTTTTTTTTTTAAATTAAGGACAAACATTCTCAACATTTAGTGGTTAGCCGATAACAGTTGATGAAGCTAATGTCTATAGTTGACAGGACATTGCATAAAATCTTACTTTTTGCATCCAATCCTATAGTGGAAGCATAATACATAAAAATAAAAAGTATCACTTAGATTAATCGAAAGCCTTAATAATCAAATCTGCATTGATTATATAGCATTTCATCTTTTCATTTTACATATTTAATCTCAATGTTACAGGACCATCATTGAACATTTTTTGATAAACGGATATCTATCTGTATTTCTTTGAAATGATTTGTTGCTATCACTGTTCGACGTTGTTTTGAAGAACAGTTAGGAAGCAAGACCTTAGTGTCCTAGTACGCGTCCAAGAAGGTAATATATGTGTTCAAATTACCGTTGAATATTACAACAATCTTAATTGCAATAAAGATGAAATACTGCAAATTGTAGAGCTGCAATTCATTGGCTTAATTATCTGTTTCTCTTTCAAATAATTTACCGAGACAACCTTGAGGTTGGGGATATCTTGACTTTAGGGATATAAATCTAATATGTCTAAAAAGATGAAATTCGTCAGTTCCTGTCGATCTCATATAGACAATTAGCAAATCTCATGCCCATTACTTCCTCTTGCCACCACCAGGTGTCCCAGATTTTAAGCTTTACTTCCAAACAGCAACATCGTACGTAGCACCATTTGTGAATCCACAACCGAAATTTTGTTTCATTCGAACCATCTATACAGTATTTTGGATTTTTACAATTAGTATTCATTCCTAAACCGGTAGTAAATATTACTTTCCGAATTTTGAAATCATATTAGACATTCTCAGACATGGCAATTTTAGATCACGTGGTACAACACGCAATCGTTGATGCAGGTTGCTATTCATGATTTCGTGCCTATTTGCTCTCACACCCATTTATGAACAAGTATTGGTTAATCGTCTAATTAACACGCTGCATAATTAATTTGTTCAGCGATATAGTTTTGTTGTAGTTTGTTTAACACGTCGTTTCAGTGAAGTTTTTCGAAGACGGGTGATACACTCAACATGTATAATGCTTTGCGTCTACGAAAATGTACTCAGCCAGTAACGTGCAGTGCGTGAGTTATACGGCATTCGTGGAGTTATACATTTTGTCGTGTTTTGCTTTATGTTGTCGTTGCAGTAAACCTGGCGATAAAATTGAAAAACAATGCAACAAGTTAAGAGCGAAGGAAGACAAGCATGAATCGTGCTTCGGGTTTAGAAATATACTTCACCAGTACCGTTCAGTTTGTGCGCTAAATGATATTCGTTACTTTATACGTTTTTATTCTGTTTTGTTTTATCTTGTTTCAGCACTAATTCAGCACTATTTTATTAAAGGAGTAAAATGATGAATACATTCAACCATATATAGAATACAGAGGAAGACGTAATATTATACGAAAAAAAGGAAGAATGGAAGCAGATAAAATAATCAGGGAAAGAATACTTTCACACATATATATGGCAGGGATGGAGGACAGCAAGGCCCGTGAGAATCGATGCACAATGAAAAGCAGATCACATAATCCTGCTACGAGTACAGATACCAACATGCATTTGATCTTGATTCAGTGTGATATTTCTGGAGACTTGTTCGATCACTTAAGAACATCTGATCTTAGTAATTTCATATTTAGTGTTCTATTCCAAAATATAATTACGATCTGTCAGAAATTATATATATATATATATATATATATATATATATATATATATATATATATATATGTGTGTGTGTGTGTGTGTGTGTGTGTGTGTGTGTGTGTGTTATTTTATTTTGTTGTATCTCAGACGTTCAGTCACACGTGGGAAGATTTCAGTCTGACCATGCTGTGCACAAATGTGCAGTTGGGGTTAATAATGCATTGTAAATAGGGCTTAAAGAAGTCCGAATAACATATATTTTAGCTACCATTAGCAAACAAAGTGAAGGCTGTTGACCACACAAACACACACATTATTCAAAAAAATAAATTAATGTCGTTCATTCTGACACTTATTACATGCTCCTCAGGAGCAAGGTCAGTTAACGTACGTACGGTAAGGGTAAAAATTAATCAGTAGAAAGAAACAAATTCCATGCAATAGTGATTTCAGAGACTTGTTAGTAAACGCCACAGACCTCGGAAAACAGTTTGTCGATGGCCGGTAAGGATTTATCTCTTGGTAAAATGTATCAATTTAGAACGGTGCAACATTCTTAATAACACTAGTCTACAACCAAAATGCTTCCGAATAAATGTAGTTAAACATTCCTAATGGAGGGTCACTGAGAACGAAAATGATGCCTAAAATTGTTGCTTGGCTCTAGTTTTAAAGATATAATACTTGGTCCGTATATATGACCCTTGACCTGGAAATGACGGAGGATAAGTGAGTTATAAAGGGAAGGGATCTAAATTTAAACCACAAATGACTAAAATACATCTTTGGCTGGATCTATGAATAAATCTATGGGTTTGGGCAGTACTTGCTTTTTAGGTAAAACAGTGAGTGATGCAATCTGAAGTTGGTATTGAATAATACGTGATGTGAATTGCATCATGTTATTCCTAGAAGTCATGGATGATGCAATCATAAGTAAGTTTACATCACTCGGCTGAACAAATTACCTTGTATCAGCTCAAGAAATCATATAGCGTCGTGCTCTCTTATTTGTCAGTGTTTGATTTTGCAAAGGGACACATTTGTATTTATCCAATTTGAGCGACGATGCCTCGTACTTGTATGAACAATGGAGATAATTTCTGCTATGTTTGTCGTGAAAGTGACTTTGCATCACAAAAGCGCAGCTTAACCACTATGATAAAGAAAGTCTATCTCCTTTATTTTGGCTGCAGAATTGGAGATAATGACAAGAGGTGGGCCCCACACATATGCTGCAACACGTATGCAACAAATCGTCGCCACTGGTTGAACAAGAAAAGGAAATATATGCCTTTGTACTGCCAATGATTTGGAAAGAAACAACCGATCATATCAGCAAGTGTTACCTATGCGTGGTGCCTCCAGTTGGGAAAGGTGTGTCCAGGAAGACAAACTGGACTGTGAAGTATCCAAATATTCCATCAGCTATAGGCCCAGTACCCCACAGAGAAGGGCTGCCGGTTCCTGATGTAACCGAAACATTCTCCCTTGAGTAAGACGACGAAGAGGAAGAGGATGTCATGTGTCCCATATTTTCTCCCATCCTTCTCCTCTGAACCACACGACATAACACAAGGTGAACTGAATGACCTTGTCAAGGATTTGGAACACTCCAAGAGTAACGCAGAGCTGTTGGGCTCCAGACTACAGCAGTAGAATCTCCTGGCAGGTGATGTTAGGGTTTCCATGTTACGTGACCGTCAAAAGGATATTGTCCCATTCTTCGTCATGAATGGTGATATTGTAACCTGCAACAATATCGATGGTGAGATGGCAGCCCTCGACTTCATTCATGATCCAGATGAATGGAGACTCTTCATTGATTCATCGAAGACGAGTCTTAAATCTGTATTGCTGCATAATGGCAATTTTTGGCCATCAATTCCAGTTGGTCATGCTGTCCATATGAAGAAAATCTATCAAATCATGAGACAACGTCTAAGGTGCATAAACTATGACGCAACATCAGTGGCAGCTTTGTAGCGATTTAAAGGTTCTTGCTCTTGTGGTAGGTCTGCAGACTTGGTACGCAGTACTGACGTTTTCTCTGCGAATGGGATAGTCGTGCGAGAGATTCCCACTACAGCAAGAGAGATTGGCTACTCCGGCAGTCATTGGAGGCTAGGAAGAAAAGTGTTCAGCATCCACCACTTTTTGAATCAAGGAAGATTGTGTTTCCACCTTTGCACATCAAGCTCGGTCTGAAGAAAAACTTTGTCAAGTCCATTGACAAATCACAAACAGCTCTTAAGTTATTCCGTGGAAAATTTCCAAGTTTAAGTGAAGCTAAGATAATAGAAGATGTATTTGTTGGTCCTCAGATTCGTGAACTTCTTCGAGATGATTCATTCGACCTTGCACTGCTTGGCAAGGAAAAGGCGGCATGGAAAGCCTTCGAATTTTTAGTGGCATCACTATTTCGCTGCAACAACAAGGCAGATAGCTACAGGGAGTTGGTGGAAAACCTCCTCAAGGCATACAAAAGCCTTGGTTGCAACATGTCACTAAAGATACATTTTTTGCACTCTCACCTACATTGTTTCGACCGAACACGGCTATCGATTTCACCAGGACATTGCCACAATGGAGAAACGCTATCAGGGCATATGGAGCCCATCAGTGCTTCCAGACTATTGCTGGACAGTGACAAGAAATGTTCCATTTAATGCTTAAAAGAGACAAGCCAAGAACTCTCCGAGTAGACACTGAATAAAGACTAAACTATGTACTTATATATACATAATAGATATTTTACCTTTTATTTCAAGATCATTTTTTCTATAACCCTTTTGCTGTTTTGTTCAAGTGTTACATAAACAGGACAGGTGAAATAATATCATGTAAAGCAACCATAAACACATAAAAGTCCTAGGTTTACAATTTATGATTAAAACTCTATTATATGCACAATATACTTAGACGTGAAAAGGTAAATATTTAAAAATATTGGAAACAGTAGCCAAGTAGTTGTTTTAATTGTCATATTTGAATTAAGCAAATCAAAAGACTTAATACATAGCACATGTTATCTCTGAAGCAGATGAGTTCTGAAACGTTTAGACCTAAATAATCTAAAGTACGTGCAAATAAGGAGAGACTCCAAAATAAATTTGTTAATGAGATCTACGTACACTAAGGTGTCATTACATGCATTATGACGTGATTCTGTTAGTTGTAGTACAGCGTGGTATTTCGTCGTAAGAAAACATCGTTCAGTGAAGCAAGCTATAAAAGGCGAGTACATTTAAGGATAAGGAAAGTATGAGAGAACATTAACAGACCACAAAATTGCCAGGACACTAATGTGGAAACATGTTATTAAGTCAGAAGATGTAGAAACGGATTTAATGAAGTATGCAATCGAATTAATGAAGCATGACGTCAGTTAAAGCAAAACAACAACAAAAAAATAAAATATAAATTTCATTGTTCTGGCGATTTCTGATGTTCAGATATAGCATGAACATTTTGAACAGGGCATAATATGGAACAAAACAGAGTGAATAGAATGATAACCTTAAGCAATGGTATTGAAGTGACACAGTATAGTCAATATTATCCAGAAGGAGTAATTGTATCTAACAAGAATGTCCTACTGCATTTAGAAATTCTTTATCTGATTATATAACTATAGTAGTATCTCTCATCTGTTTACCTTATAAACATTGTCCATTGTTCTCACACAGTTTCAAGCAAAAAAAAAAAACTTTGCAAGTGACATACACTGACATATAATGTCAGCGGTGAACTGTGGCCTCTTTTCTTCGTAGATTTAACTCAAAAAGGACTTTTTCAGGTACGGTGTAAACTCTCCTCCCCCACAGAGAGTAAATTTTGGAACAATGCCTTTTGTCTTTGATTATGTTTTAAGTATTTGTTAATGACCCTTTCACACATTTTTCCTTATCCGTAGATTGGTTTGTGTGAAAAGTTTTCTTTAAAGAAGGCAAAGTTGCCAATTTACAGCCATCTTTACCTCAGTGACATTGTTAGTGCACAATGACATCTGATCCAGTTTCGGTCGTTGAGAGCAAGGTCTAAATTACATTTTATTGGAATACAAACATATAAACATTTCTGAGTATTTGTGTACAAATATGCGGATAAAGAAAAACAAATGGTGGATTCATTCATCGGCACACAACCATCATATAGACTTACTTTGTAACCTATAAACGACAGTGGTATACATTGATAAAGAGACCTAATCGTTTGAACTTTAGTGAAATATTTCTTAGAGTACAGACCTGTCGAAAACTAAGGATTCTTGTTCATGCATCTTGCCTGCAAGATTTGAAGAAAGTAGAAGATGTATCTTGTTCACATCCTTCACGAACAATACATGCTCAACTTCGTATATATCCCTTAGGTGAACTCGGACCTGATATCGACAATAATTAAGAGTCAAGCGAACAACAGGCATGCCATTCTTGTTATCTTTTGCAGATGAATATACAGCTGTCTAATAAGAGAATCATTTGTGGCTAGATGTGACATGTGTATTAGTGGAGGATGGATGGGTGGGTGTTTGTTGGTATCTAACCTGTTTTAGTTGTGGGCTGTACGAATTAATGAAAAGAGCTAAAATGCTCATAGCTAATAGTAGAGGCACCTTATTTCTTCTATTGTCTCTATGCATCGTGAAGTTAGGTCCGATTTCACAGTCTTGGAAGGATTCTAAACGAAAGGAAACCATAATTAGATAACGAAAAGCTCTAAAAGTAAATAGCGTGATACGGCTCTGACTAACCCATGCCTGAATTTTTGTAAACAATGAATGTACCCTTGTAATATAAAATCGAATGATTGATGAATTTACATTTATATATAAAAGCTAGGGCTGTTTCAGTTTCAGATGAAGATACTTCACTAGAGGGTTACCATCCACATCATTCTGTCAGGGAATATCACAGCCCTGCTGTCACCGTTATACAACCATGTGTCCATTTAGTAACCGCTGTATCACTAACTAAATGTGCCAAATTCATTAGTGGAAGGCAAAATGTACAAGTATATAAAGGTAACAGGATCTAGATTTTGTTGTAGACAAATCTGTAAATGAATACCTGTTCAGAAGACTTGCTCTTTAAATGTCTCACTTTACAAATCTGTTAAACTTCTTTTAGGTTTTATATTGAATGCAATATACAGTATAGTTCTTACAGTCTTGTGCCATATGTGCCAGTTTGATTTCTATTGTGGTGACCTGATTACGATGTATCCTTTACCAAACCATTTCATTTATATTTAAAGAAACAAATTGAAATTTTAATTGCTCATCTTCTGGTGAGTAAACAATCTCTTCTTATCTTTCTCTTGTCTGTTTCTGAGAACAATTAACCCACATTTTAAGAAAATCCAGTTAATTCCCCACATACTTTTATGGTTGTCTAACTTGACAGCTTGCCATATGTAAGATATATATTGATGTACAAACGTCTCCATGGTGTCAAGGAATGGCGTCAAGGTTATATGTTCAGTTAAAATGGACTTTAACCTTTATTTTCATCTAGAATCATTTGTGTTATATTTAATTTGATTTCAGACCCTGTTCTTATTCATAGTTTGGATTAACCCAAAAGATCGTGTCTGTTTTCCACAAAATCCTTTACAAATCAGTTAGCAGTCCCAAGTATCTATCCTCAAGAAAACGTGGAATTGATCCCTGAATTCTCACGATAAACATACTTTTAATTCATCTCCAAAGTATCGTACCAAAATATGTTTAGGTTTGATTCGAATAAGATCTCATACTATGCACGTCTTTCATCTAGCAAACTTGGAATTAATCAATATCACGTTCAGGAAAACGTATGATCTTATCCAAATGATGTATTTAAAAGCATACATGTGATCAATCTCAAGCTTCTCCTAGCAGGCACGTTTGTGATAATTTCAGAACCACCGCTTTCAGGAAAATTTGGATTATCTGTTTATCTGGTCAAATTTTGGATTGTCATAACATTCAACACTAACTGGAATGCATCTGAAACTGCTTTGCGTATTAAGGGGATAAGCACAAGCGTACTGCTTTCGAAAGCCAAAACTACTGGAATTGTTCTGGAGGAATCAGTCAAATTTCCTCAAATGAAATATTGTGGGTCAAAACAGCTTTGCGCGCATTTATGGTTATTTTCTTGAATATGAGTGGTTGCACATAAAAGTATTTACAACGAAATAAGTGATTATATGTATAATATAGTAAAAATATAAGGCATTTATAAATCATTACGTACCAGTGGTATATTTATTTAATGTAATGTGACCCACGTAAAAGATTTATTGGCATTAAAGTCAAGATCTTTATAACTTAAAATATAAGGTGTATAAATAATATCATTGTAATAATTCATTAATTCTGAAGAAAATATTTTCACACAAAGTACAAAAATGTTGAAAAACAATCTTTTAATGGTTCCTAGAAGCTTGATTTTATTTTGCAAATAAAGTTTCGTTTAAGACTTAAACGCTCACATTCTTGCAGGTGGTATGCATTGCTTCAAGATCAAGCAATAATTGGCCTACCATTGCATTTCTATATCATATAAATATAATTTGAAAACCAAGCGGCTTGGTTGGCTTTCTTACCTAAATGGCATTGAAAACCGCCATCCTCTTTGTGATCAAAATATGCAATAGCCACGTAACTATCGCCGTAGAAATATTCTAATAATGCAGATCAGAAGAATAAAACATTTTGTAGAATATTTGTGACGGCGGTAGGAAGGGTAAAATTTTCTAGGCAAATTTATTTTTATGTTATGTTAACACCACTACTAACATTTTGTTTGGAAACATTGGTGATATGTTACCGGAAGTGAGGTTTCTGTGTTATCAAAATCACATTAGTTATAGTTCTTTTATTTTTCTAAACTTTTCTTAAAATTTGTCTTGAAGGTACATCCTGCAGGTTCGATGATGTAATATATACCAGATGCGTACTTTCGCCAATTGTAATAGAGGATCATTTGATTTGGATGCAAAAGCAACACAGTATTTACTGTGCTCAACACATCACCGAAGGCATTTAAGTCCCAATTGTACCTCTGCACGAAATAAACTACTTGTGTTAGTTCAAATACCTAATACAATCTCATGAGTAACATTCAATTATAAGGAAGGAGAACACTGAGCTTACATAAAGTCCTATCTACCTGGTCCTTTAAGTTCTGCATATTGTTCCTGTGTTAAGTGGTTTACAACCGCAAAACCGCAATGTCATTTTGAATGATAGTAGGTAGAGTAGTAATTAAAGTAAGCATTTTTTTGAAAGTTTAAAATGGCAAGCGTCATGAACCATAATAGTTTACTTTTATATCATAGAACATGAAAAGTTAGAAATATGAATTTCAAGCATTTTATTATCAACCACAATCAACTGAAAGATTCTTATAATCGTTGCGATTTTAAAGGTAGGTGAATATTCGAGAAAACAATGTCGGGGGTTTTAAAAAATCTAGTTGGAATCAGAAGCAAGCCTGACGCAGAGGTTACTGTAATTAACACTTTTCTGAAATGATATAAGATACGGTTGTACCATTGAAACAGCATGGGTATGATAATATGATGTGGCCCTGGGGAGGGTACACTGCTTCAATTGCTTCTGTGCAAAACAATCTGCGTGTTTTGCAATGTCATCAAACACTGAATCAAATCTTTAAAAGAGTATTTTTAAGTATTTTGTTTAAGAGTTATTTATTTAATTATACCATGCTAAATGAAAGTACAAGGAAGAGATATCATCAATAGATAGCTACATGGTCGCTTACATTTTCCATATTGTTCCTGTAATCATTTTAGAAAGCGATGTAAACTATTTTCGAGAACATTGTTGAATTTGTATTTGTTTCACTGATATATAACGAGGAATCTGATAGCTTCTAATCAACTGACGAATACAATCAGAAGGTATGAGTTTGTTTCATTTCCATGCTATATACATCAATACACAAGCATGAAAAAAGACAATTAAAATTATTGTAATAAAGTAGAAAGCTCAAAGATAAAAGTTTAATAAAAAAAAATGCCAAAACAGACAGCCCTAGAATGACAACGAAAGGAAGTACATGGATGTAGGGTCCAGACCCCTCAGCAAAAAATGCATTGAAGCCAAACTAATCTCTCTCTCTCTCTCTCTCTCTCTCTCTCTCTCTCTCTCTCTCTCTCGTGTAAAGACTGACGAAACGTCTTTGGAATCACGATAATATCCATAAAGCAAGTAATGTAAGTGGGATAAGATATATAACTTTAAGTCACAGTGTCAAACGTTTAGGAGACACTTGAAGATTAGAGCGACAAGAGACAATTAGAAACTAACAATTAGAAATTTGATTCGACTCAGTTTGTTTAAACGCACCTTACTGTTAATGTTAAGCGTTATCGTGGTTTGTTATTCAGCTCAAGCTGCTATAAAGAAGCACGTTTCGCTTTATTGGCACAAGTGCTTTACTGTTGAACCGCGACTTCACCTTGAATGAGATTAGGCAGGTAGTAGATTAAAATACGCATTTTCTGAAGATTTTAAAATGTCACGCGTCATGAATGATATTATTACAAATTTGTATCATAGTAAATAAACATTCTGAAATATTATTTGGACTAATCTTTACTGAAGGATTCGTATGTCGTGCAAAAGGTATTCACACTGAATTGTGTGATTAACTAGGTAGACAGTGTTGTAGTGAACAATATCAGAATTATTTCAATAATTGTCACTTTATCTTGAAACAAAAATACTTTGAAGAGGTTCACGCTCAATTTTCTGATAGAAGTACTATCTTTCTTTGAAGATCCACAAACATATGCATACTGTTTTGTTTCTCTTTCTTATTAAAACACAAGGAACTTATTTTCGTAAATAAAGAAGAATAGATGATTTTATAAACATAATCTCATATAGACTTGTCCACTTAATTTTACAATTTCACAATATGTTTTCCTGTGATCATTTTAGAAAACAGTGTAAACTATATTTTACAGAACATGGTTGAATTTGTTTCCCTGATATAACGCGTATTCATCCTGCTTTGAATCATCTGACTGCTGATAAATTCAGAAGGAATGAGCCCATATCAGTTCCATTAAATATATACATAAGAACCATTGCCATAGAAACAAATAATTAAAACAAACCGACTTTCTGTATGTCTGTCTGTCTGTCTCACCCCTCACTTGAGTGCAAATAATGACATAATATCCTTGCATTATCGACAAGGTCAATACAGAGGCATGCGTATGTGGGATATGACATGCAGATTATAGTCACATTGTCAAAGGGTTGGGAAAAACGTAACTAGCAGAGCGATAAGAGATAATCAGACACTAATACGGAGAAATTTAATTCGACTCTGTTTATCCAATTCAGCTGACTGTAGCTTTTAAGCATTGGTATTCAATGTATTCTTCTGTGAAGGAGTAATTTTCGTATCGTTAGTACAATTGTTTTACTGCATAACCCCAACGGGGTCGTGACTGAGGGCAGGGCAATTAGATGATTTTAAAGTACGCATTTTCTGAAGGTAGAAAGAAGGCAAGAACCAGGAATAATAATTTTTTAAGTGTATATCGTAGTAAATTAATATAAAATATGCATTTCACACTTTTTATATTAACCAGACGCAACTCAAAGATTCCTATGTCGTATAAACATATTAACACTGAATTTTGTGATTATTTAGGTAAGTGAATATTGCAGAGAGCAATGTTAGGGGCTTATAAACCAGAATGCACCAATGTTATAGCTAATTAACATAACGAGATCAATTAATTCCTCAAAAAATTACCTTGCATTCAATAATCGATCTCAATAATTTAAGTTTTAAGACGCAAAACCCAAAACCATAATGGATATTTAAAGCCTTCTCTCTATATTTGCAATATTATGAATTATAAAGAAAATAATGTAAACAGTATTAAAGAACAAATTTTTAAACAAGTTTGAATTTTTTCAACAAGCTTCACATTATATTCAATTAAAGCCTCTTTGAAAGATCCACCATCAGATTCCCAAACTAAGTGCTCTCTTCCTTTCAAGACCTATATATGTATGGAGACATTTGTATCTCTCTTCAGGATGAAAACATCGGACAATTATTCGTAAATAACGATGAATGTCTACATTTCTCACCAGCAGATTAGTTCTCAGTAATTTTTATTTTGCTATGTTACTAACACTGTGATTATTTTGCTTGCGAAACACTAGGGATATGTTACAGGAAAGTGTATAGTGTGCTATAGTAGTTATAAAAGTTATACGTAGTTACTTAATTTATTTTTCCCAAGATACTCCCTGGGGTCTCGATGTTGTAGAAGAGGCTAGATGCCTTTCCCCGCTTGAAGGAGGTGGTCATTATTGGAGTCAGGAGCACAAGTGACTCGGTAGTCACACTACTTTACACGCCATTCCACGCACTAAACTAACTGTGTTGTTATTTCGTCGAACACAGAATCAAATCTCCTAAGGAACATACTGAAATATATCATATTAAATAGAAGGACAACATAATCCTAGCATAATCTCATATATACTCGTCTGTTTAACTTCACATTATTTTTACTGTGTTTTAGAAAACGATGTAATTTATATTTTAGAGAACAGGGTTTAATTTATTCCACTGATATATACCGTGTATTCTTTGGGATCTGTGTCAGCCAATAAATTCAGAAGGAATGTGTTTATTCATTTCCATTCCTAATACATGAAAGCCATATGTTCCTATATGAAAATAAAGAATTATAACGAATATACAAAAGTAAAACGTTTTGTCTGTTTTGAAGATCTACGAACGAATGTATACGTATATATATATATATATATATATATATATATATATATATATATATATATATATATATATATATATATATATATATCTTATTAAATCAAAGACAACCAGTTTCTCTTATAATTGCGGAGAATTGGCTGTCAAATCCCATGTTGGGATTAGTTCTTAGTATTGTTTTGTTTTCTCTCTGTAAACATTATATTTGGAAACACTGATGAATATTTCCGAGAGCGGGGTGTTCCGTGTTGTAATGGTCATAATATCTATGGTTGTTTCTTTACTGAGTTGTGCTTTCTTGAAGATACGCCTTGTGGGCTTTATGAAGTAGCGTATGGCAAAATCGTCCTCCCGCATGTTACAAGAGTGGATTATTATAATCATGGGCAAAAGTGACTCTTTGGTTGTTGTTTCCGATTCTTCCCCGAAAGTGAATGGGCTCCAATTATACCACTAATCAGCTTGGGTCGACCAGTGGGGTGCATACGTAGTCTGGATACAGTAATTCAATTCCTCTCTAATCAGTAACCTACATGTCTTGCGCTGACATCAAACGTTAAACACCGAATCAAATCTCCTAAAAGAGAATGTAATAACGTAAATGATGGTTGAAGAAAAGAGAACGCTTAAGTAACATAAAAATATATCTACCTATTCCTTTAATCATGATATTGTTCCAGTGATGACTTTAGATAGCAAGATAAAGAAAAGGTAATACTGAACAATGTTAAATGTGTTTTCAGATATGTACTATGGGTTCTTTCTGCTGCAGACCACCGGATTTGTACACTGCGACATACAAATTATGTGGGTATTTTGGTTTCTGCTTTTTATACATGCACAAATAAACAAATTTACGGACAGTAATGAAGGATCTACTTTGTTTCTTAGTGTACTTACACTTGTGTACAAGCACACCATCATACAAAGAAACATGCGTATGAGAGAACATAAAGTGAAATACATACATACATACATACATACATACATACATACATAACTTTAGAACTTAGAGAGAACAGTAGATTTGAATTGTATATCTAGGAGATGCATCATGTTACTAATATTAGAACTTGGAGAGCATCTATGAAATTCCATGGTATAATTTTCTAATTAGTCTGTAGTTTTAGAACTTGGAAAGTACATTATAAGTTCCGATTATAAGTTATTAGTGCAATAGGAAGGTGGGGACCTTATTCCATCAACGCAAAATTATATAAACTTGTTTAATGATGAACACTGTTAATTTTGCATAAGGTCTTGTGTAGTTCTATATCGAAATGGGAATTTGTATTCCTACTTTTTCCTCATAAGAAACAGTACATTAACGATCAAAGCGAAACAAGAAATGAGTTTATTAATAATCGGAAATACGACAATGGTCACGATAAGTCGTCAAACACAGACACAATCACACTCACTTGGAAATAAATACTCGTTATTACAAATGAAAATTTGCCATGTATAGTTTAACTGTTCGAACTAATCAATATTTACACGTTCTACAGGGTAGGATTCAAAACTGTTACATATGAAATACATATATAGACATCGAATACGTCTATCACTGACGTGTTTATTTCTGTGTTTATTCGATTTTAAACGAATGTGTCGGGACAATAATTAAGAACACTACCAAATTTCTATCACCCATGACATGTTCAAATGTCACGGAAGAATCAAATTTAGCAGATCTGCTAAAATGATTTTCTGTTTTCAAGTGCCTTAGTGTAGAGGTACCTTGTTATAATATTAATATATGAAAATGGTTTAATTAACCGATACAAAAGAGTTTATGACCTTTCATTGCGATACACGTGGGAGATTGTATTCCTCCTACTAATAAATTACGTCCAACAACCTGGGCAATCTCTTATTCAATATTAATATGGTAAAATGCAATTATTCCAAGTATTGCCTGAGTATTTATAATATGATGAATTAAAACAGTAATGAGCAATATTTATCAAAAGTATCTGTTGATACATGATCGAGTAAATTAGTCGATTGACTAGGATGGACCAATAATCGATTATTCAATAATCAATAATCGATGGCGGCTAAGATCTAGATATACACAATTTCATTTGCAAGCAGCGACGCGTCTCGAGGAGCCACTCATTGGAAACCCAATGCTAATTTGAGGTAAAGATAACACGATATTCAACATGTTCATTTTGTTCACCATATTGGATATCTGCGCGAGATACGTTTCATGTAAGTCCAGTTAGTTATCATACGAAATATATATATATCAAATTGTTATCTGCCCGTGCCGCGATAATACGAATATATAAACATTCTTTCAACTGCAGGCATATAGATTAATTATGAATATCTACTCATTAATCATAAATGAAATATGAAAATAATGATTACAAGTATTAATAGTCCCCGTGTTCTAAATGAAATTAAAATGGGAAAATCTTTCATACGAATCCTTTCTTTTTTTCCGTTCTCCTCTCCCTCTCGAGCGCAAGGGAAAAATATGCAAAAATCTGGAGTGAGAGAGAAAAATATTAAAACTGGACTTGCAACAAGTAACCTACAAGAATATGGTTCTTTGTAATCGTATGTATACACTTTCCTTGGGATCTATTTACAGTGATGATAATATCAATGATACATAGTTCCAATAGCCTGTCGATACTGTAAGTTAAATTTGTCGGTTACGAGGTGCACATTCTGTAACGTATTTGACACGCTGATGTTCTTCTTAAACAGCTCTCTCTCTCTCTCTCTCTCTCTCTCTCTCTCTGGAATATCGTAGCTAGATGAGGGTGAAAATCCACGAAAATACGAGCGTTGGGAATTTTCGCTTGTGTCATACGACGATGTCTCTGGACCTATGAATATTTTTAAAAGTTAAGTCAAACTGTCCAAAGAGAGAGAGAGAGAGAGAGAGAGAGAGAGAGAGAGAGAGAGAGGTTTAATAGTCTTTAAAAATGTTAATTAGCAGACTAATGACATAGATCAACTGTAAATATATTAAAATATTTTAATTACCTCTTGTTGGTTCGTCATTTCGCTTCGTTTCTATTCCAGGCTGATTTCCATACGCCAGGAAGTGAATGCCTGAGAGTTCACGTTCGGTGTACAAAAAGCTAACTGTGTTTGTAGTGCACTGCTTTCTTCATAAAAACCAGCTTTCATGTTTAAATCATAAGTGTGTCATATATTGATTTAATAAATGTGAATAAAAATAGAAACCCAAAAGGAAACAATCAACTTATCAATTTGCAAGCGTGATTGCGAACAACAAGAAAATGCATAGAACTACATTTTGTAGCGGACACACTCGCAGGAATGTGAGGACTTCATTCACTCGGTCAATACACAGTTGCCTGGAGCATATCGTAACTCCGTTGAAGGGCAAATATGTGTATTTGTATGTCAAGCCTCGTTTCCTTTTAATGAAAAATGTATCCATCACGTGGTATATCATTGATACAGCGAACATACTATATATATATATATATATATATATATATATATATATATATATATATATATATATATGACGATATTTGTAAATTTAAGTAGACAGTACATACACCATTCAGACTGAAACAAAACTTTAGGGGGCAATTAAAATATTTTTAAGAAAAGGAGCTTTCTTTCTATATTTAACAACTTTTGGGGTTTTTGTAATTTAATTAGGTGTAGCAAATATGCCTGCTCACTTTTGGATGTTTTCAAGTTCATCTTCTAATACTTAGGAAAGGTGGTAATGCACACTGATAATTAGGCCATTAAAAGTGGGATTGCTAGTAACTGTTAAAGGCTGTATGTGCAGGGGTCATGATAGTGGGTAGCCAATTTGCCCTTGGTTTGTTGGTTTTGACGAGAGCCAGTTTGCAGTCATACTCACCAGATGTCAGTCATGTCATGCCATAAAATACTTTCTGTTATAGCACTACATATTTCGCCTGAATATCGACTGCGTATCATTATTTTTTTGTTCGAGTGTGTGATTGTTGGAGTCATCGCATCTTATACAGTTGGGTTGCGTGCTCTTATATACTAAATTACAAATGGTAATGTAAAACGACCGTGTACCAGACTATATACGCAACCATGTTTTTATACAATCAAAATACATCATACATCTCTTCCTTGTTTTCACGCGCTTAACTATATTGCACTTCTGGATATAACGGAATACTATTATGGACCCTTTTACCATAACCATCTTATATACAAAGTGGGTTGAATAAAAACAAGATGAAATTTATTCCTGGCTGTCTTATAATATAGGTCGCGATATAACGCGTTGTTACGATGTACAGCCAGGTCATGTAAGTATTTTGAATCATCAACAATGACTTGGAAAGTATACAGTGGCTAACAAAATTGAAACAGTGTTTTTGTAACATTTATTGTAAGTAGTCAATGATTTTTATCAAGCATGTTGTTTAAAGACAATTACTGTATCAACATTATCAGAAAATATCAACCTGACTTGAAAAGTTGTAGAATGTGTCCAATAAATCTCGTGAATGTTTGGGGGTGGGGGGGTTCCATCGTATATCACACGAAGTATGAAAATAATAGATATATGTATTGAGGAACGAAATACACATTAAACTTCTACTAAACAATCTTTAACAGAAATGTGGAACTGCACAACTTACTTTGAACAAGTAGCTTCTGCATCATTGACAACCTCATCTATGTTCCTTAACACATTTACCGATTTCGTAAACTTTCACAAGTAAGGCAGCAACTTAAACTTAAACTAAGGCATTTACACATATAAACAATGTTGCATTAGGGAGGTGTAAATTCGAATATTTGCAAAATTAACGGTAACAATGACGATAATAATAATAATAAGAAAAACAATGCTAATAATGAAGATGATGATTGCCATAAAATGGTGCAAATGAGGGTAATAATGGAAACAGTCAAGAAAACAATTATTGGCGGAAGTAAATAGAATGGACGGTCTGGTACCTGTGGCCACTTTAACTCCAGATCATATACTAAGGGCTTGTATTACCTTTTTACCAGAAAGAAGACCGTGAGAAAGCCAACATTTATATTTTGGTCACACTTACACTGTATCGGAAGAGAAATAATACTGATGCACATTCATCGGGCACGTGAATTATTTTGCGCATAAAGTTGACACTTTTTCATACATTAGGAGGACAGATTGTCGACATAATTGTATAGAAACCTATAAGCATTGTGTTCCACGCCAATGACAAATGAACAGTACTGTTTATAGTATCCGTACTTTATTAGTTAATATTGGTACCACTCACATGTTCTGTAGGAATAATTACGAGTTGTCCCTTAGTCGTGCAGACTTAGAGATGCATCTCCTATTAAATATATCGAGCAGTACCTGAACAATTGTTTTACAATTTAGTCAAGGTAGGGGATGGGCGGATTATAAGAGCCATCAATACGCTGCTTTTCTCGCTCAAGGAACCAAGACAATCAATATATAGATGTACAGTAACTTGCCAAAATTAAAATCTTGGTCGTAAGCAGTACAGCTCAAGTATTATTAAACATACGTGTATTCTCGTAGACGTTGATGTAACTTTTATGGGTGTGGTCATGTTAACTCTTTTCTGGAAAACGTTATGGACATTAAGAAAAAATTTAACATGCGATGTTCCTTGTAACGAGTATAGCTCAAGAATCCTTCAGCCCATTTAGATGCAGTTCGGTAATTTGGAGCACGATACGAATTCCTACGTACCATGTCCACGTGAATAACACATTCGCACACATGTATAGTATATGATCATAACAATTCCTTGCTTCACATCCTTGGAAAATATTCTAAAAAGGTTCATTTAAATAAAAGATAGTGTATAGTATTAATCCAGATATGGGACAATAACCGTACATTTGCCGAAGGCTATGTTTAACTACACGTACATACCAGCCCAAACGATTACATGCTCGTACTTGTAAAACTTCATAGAGCTTGCGCCACCAGCAGTTAGATACGTATACATAACAACCGGTATTGAAAGCTCATAGCAATTCCTGTCCATTAAACAAGAGAGTGTGCTATGAACAATTCTCACTTCAACGATCGGAACAAGCAAAAAAGGTACTGTATCATAGTTATGTATATACACGAATACACACAAATTTAGGTTTGGAGAAGTTTACTATTCCATTCAATTTGTATTGAAAATAAACAGCTTTTTAACAAAAGACGTTATTTACATTACCAAAGTTGGAAAAATAAAGTGACTATTTTCAAATTCCGATAATTCATTTGGTCGAATAAGAGTGGAAAGACTTTCTTTCAAAGTATTTGTAAAATCAAAACCTTTTACATTTGATGTCTTCTACCCTTTGAGCTACAGATATTCTAATGAGGTATCCAATAAGAATAAGATTAATGTGTCCTACTGTGTCTTGTAAGACACGACTAATAATTTTGTTTTATTTTACTGCACAGCAAAACATGTGCATTATTAATCAGTGAACAATTGGATTAAATTTCTTGCCCAGGGATACACTATGGTATCTCACCAGGTTACATCTGATTGCTGGATTCGAATTTGAATCCTTTCCGTTTCTAGTCTGACATGAAAGCCTCTGCCACCCCTGTCTCATTTAGTCTCCTTATGAACTGTCTAATTTGGTCTCATTATACAACATGCACTGTTGAAATTTCATACTAATTCATTTTACTACACATAAAAATACAATAGTAAGTTACCAGCATGCTTATTTAGTGGAACTAAGACCTAAAATGAAGTGAAGAAACATGAATGAACAGAAAGAGGCCCAAAGTTTAGGAATGAGGCACGCTTCTAACCTTGAGATAACAATGGCAAGTTTGATAACAAAGTTAAAACTGACATACCCTACCCAATAACGACACGTAACATGCACTTTTAGTATAAGTAAGATATTAATAATGCATATAACACATGACAATTATTTAATAATTAGATTCTTTGCAAAATTCCACTGTAGGAGCACAATAGGTGATATATTGCTATCAACACATAATTGATCCTTTTACTGTTAATAAACGTTATCTTATATTATGGAATTATATCGTTACAATTATTGATATGTTGCGATATCTCATTTATCATGACGGGCAGGGCCGTGTAATTTTTGCTGTTATAGATTGCTCGAGTTGGTCTTATTCGTTCACCTTGTGTCTTCACCCATTATTTATTAATGCTGTAATAAATAGTTTTATACTTTGCTATCTTATGTATATCTTCATACTCATGATAGATCATGTTTCATCCTTTAACAACTGAGTCTCTAATGTCGACACTCTTACCCCAGAAATACGCTACACAAGCAATTACTTTTGTCTTAGCAGTGTTATTATCCTGTCAAGCAGAGCAACCTTGACTTTGTACGTTTTTTTCTAAACTTAAATAAAGCAACTTTTGAAACAACGGTTCGTATTTGGCAATTAGGGTATTCACTAACAAGGGATAAATTGTGGACCAAATCCTGTGTGAAAAAAGAGACTCGTCTAAAATTTTCATTTTCAAACAGATTAACTCGATATTTTAAATAATGCTTTGCAATTACAAAAGCGTAAAGATAAAAGTATGAATTATATAAAGATTCTTACTAAGGAGAGAATAATATTTGTACAACTTAAATATTGAAGGCTTGTTAATTAGTTAAAAATGGGTTTAGATTTAAAAATGATGCAAATATTATCCTTGGCAGTTATATGTTAAACATGAATGAAACTTAAAGTATCATCTGGGTTACGCTACTGAAAGGGAATTTAAACAGAGTTGGTTTTGATTATGTATGGATGTTTCGTGATATTGTGTGTGTATGTGAAATTTAGATTTTTAACGTAGCTCGTGATATTGTAAATCGCCCGAAGTTTATTCCAATTTTAAAACAAAGGGTCGGACCGCTCTGCTAGCCTAGTGGTCACAAACGCTTTTATATCAGACAGGAACAATGAACAACAAACTTCTAACAAACTGTATATACAAAAACGTATAAAAATCCAACATAGGATTAGAAGAATATATCAAATACTTGTGCAAACTTAAATATGGATGACCTCAGACAAAAATCAGACCTGAGCGTCTTCCAAAAATTTGATAATTGAAACTGGGAGAGATGGAAACAATATAATCGATAGAAGTGAAAGATATTGCATGCTCTATGCCAAAGATAATTTTGAAGATGAATACCATTTTATTTCAGTATGCCTAGTGTGTACTAAATGGCGCATAAACCAAATTCTTTAGTACTAGTGAAATAAACATCAAACACAAAGGACATTGAATTGTTAACTCTAGAAATAAGAGAATAATATGTACACTAGAAAACTTTGTTTATAAAGCACTTAAAATAAGAAATATGCTATTATTTGTGGAGAAAGTATTTACAAAGATAGCTTATATTAGTCCATCCTCCATAGTTCAGCTTCTGACATTTACCGTGTTGAGTTTATGTTTAAAGTTGCCCTTGTAGTATTCGATGACCACGAAATATTTGCAATATCTCTGTGTGTGTGTGTGTGTGTGTGTGTGTGTGTGTGTGTGTGTGTGTGTGTGTGTGTTGGAGTTTTAACGTAGCTTTAACAATTTGAGTCATATCGCTACGATGTCTCCAGTGCCGCAGTTTAATAGGCGTATCTAATAGGCTGGACTCTGGTGTCCTAATCCCCATCATCTCAATAAGGACGATGTAAATATGTTCACTGTCTGTTATTTTAAGCAGTTTGCGTCAAACGTTTAAAAAGAGATAAAATACTGATCACACTGAAAAAATTGTGGTAAGATGAAGACATATGCACAATGTTCAAGAAATTGAATAAATCACAAACGTTAATTGACTGAGTTATGAAATATATGTCATAGTGGCAAATGTTTGTTACGATGGTGATGCATTTTACAAAAATACAGAAATACATCTACATACCAAGATACACGAATGCTGAAATTTATGCCACAATGACCAAATTTTAGTGCTGTGTGTTTGTCCTCACAGAGATTCATCCACAGTGTTGCATATCTCCGAGTCCGATATTGCCAGACATATTAACCTTAAATGAAATACTTTTCAATAAGAATTACATATAGGTTAAAACGACCGACCTTTGGTAAGAGGCTATTATACGTACCGATATATATGTCTGTATCAAGATGTATGTGACTAATATAGTATAATGAATGGGCATAAGAACAATCAATGAAACACAAAACTGAAGATCCCAGTAACCAATTTCAGCAGAGTCATGTTGTCCTTACCAATATACAGTTGCATACCATGCTTCATGATTATGACAAACAATCCCATTCACGAAATTGTACCAAGGTCATTGACGGTCTAAACATTTGGTAAATTGCCTACTTAGAAAAAAATACTTTCGTACTAAATGCAACATTTAACCAAGCCATGCGCCAATAGTCCATGATGCATAAGAACCACACCTAAAGTTAGGGAAGTGCACAATTAGGTTACAATTACCCAACTTTTGAAGGATGAATGTGTAAAGTGTTATGCATATCCTACAAGAAATGTGTGAAGATTAGATATATTACATTTGTGCTATTGATTGACAGTCTACAAGGCATCCAATACGGTCTAGTGCAAATAAAAGTGTGACAAATTTATTCAGAGGGTATTTTTTTAATTGTTATAGTCTTCACTGTAAAAAGGTAGGATTTCGTAGCGCCTACTTAACGGATGGCAACAGCTAATCGTTCTAATATACTGTTGAGGTTTTCACAATCACAGTAAATATTTTTGTCAGTCTGATATGCATGTGTAGAAATAATAATTGGCTTTTATTGCTCGAATAAGTGGCGACGATGTGATTGTTCCTTCGACAACATCCGAAACGATGAAAAAAATTTTATCTCGAAGAATTCTGTGAATTTTTCAAAATAAGAATATTGACATGGAAATTGTGAAAAAAAATTATTGTAAAGATTTCATAATTAGTAAGAGAAATGACAGCATTTAAATCCTTATTACTGCAATTATGAGTCAGATATTATCAATTGTATTAAAATGTTTACGAATAACAAAACACCGTCGAGTGATAGTGTATTAAACGAATATATAACAATGCACATCTGGTATGCTTATGTCCTTATGTGTCTCCTTTTTAATATACTATTTGACACTGCTCTGATGTCGGACGCTTAATTTGAAGGAATAATCAGAACAATAATAAGGGGAAAGGGACACAAGCTCACTTGGTAATTGTAGACCTATGACGATTTTGAGCAGCTGTAATAAACATTTTACATCTGTACATGAAAAGGACAATTCAAAAATTTTAATTTTAACGCGTTTGTGAAAAGAACATAGCCGCATTCAGGCCAGTCTGTTCAGCTACAGATCATATAGTTTGTCTTTACGTTCTTGGTGAAATTTTAAAAACTCGCAACCAGAAAATAGTTTGTATTTCTATTGATTTTAATATCATAACCTACTTGTTACTGTGACTTATAAATCAGTATTTGCCACTGATAGGGTTCAGATCTTCCAGTGAAAAACTCGGTGTTGAAATCGGCCCTTGAGACAATACAGCGGTTGAGGAAAGAAAATGTAATTATTGTGATAAAAATGACATCGGGGAAGAATACCATTATTTATTAACTTTCGCAGATTTAGCAAATAAACTTGTGTGTTTCTAAAACATTTATATTGCCTCAAATTATATTTTGGAAGATTAAAACCCTTATTTGCCACAAATAATCGCAAAATTCTCGCATGTCCTGCCAAATTTGTTAAACTTTTGTTCAGTCCAGTTCATTCAGTGTATTCTACCATAACAACGCGTCATTTATGTACCAAAATGATTTCAGATGACGTCCGAATGTCTATTCTTTCTCCGATTGTATATGTTGACCTTGATATGATTTGTATTCCCATGTATTGGTAACGTTGCCTGATACTATTGTAGCAGTTGTGGTATTCTCATATGCCACCTATGTGTGGCCTGAGATTTAGTTTCATTGATAAACTTTCTATTCCTTTATGTTCCGTAATTAGCTGTCAGTCACAGAAAAATGACAACTCAAAGACTGACAAAGGTTAATCACAAACCAATGCAGGTGGGAACAAATTCATATCAGACGAGCTTACCTTCAGACGTCTGTGATACCTGTGATCATACGTCATCAAAGGGAATGATTGTAAGTCACACCTGTGTTGTCATTTCATTGTGGAAACTCCTAATAGATCCCTAATAATAATGAAGCGTAATGTAAAATTATATCATAAGGCTTAGAATTTAAGTAAAGTTTCTTAATATCTGTTATTATGTTTCTGCCTTCAAACATGCCAGATGTTTACGTAATGTTAATGCACACGCAGTTAGTGATATATATATATATATATATATATATATATATATATATATATATATATATATATATATATATATATATATATATATATATAGTATGTACGCTGTATCAATGATATACCACGAGATGTATAAATGTATCATTACAAGGAAACGAGGCTTGCCGAGTTTCCTTTTAATGAAACATTTATGCAACGATTGATATATCATTGGTACAGCGTACATACTATACATATATTTTATTTATATCACATACAAATACATCTATTTGCCATTAGAACGGAGCTAGATTGACCAGTGGCAACTGTGTATTGACTGGGTGAATGAGCTCGCATCCCTGCCGAGTGTGTCTGCTACAAAATGTAGTTCTGTCTTTTTGTGCCTATTCACAATCACCTTTTCCTGCTGATAAGTTGATTGTTTTCATTTTTGAATTTCTATTTTTATTCTCATTCATTAAATCAATATAAGTTTCACTTATGATTTATACACGAAATATGGTTTTCATGAAGAAAGTTGAACACTAGGTCTACATACACATAGATTCTTGAATACTGAACGCTCATCAATGCATTGACGCACAGGCGCAAGGAAATTAGCGTGGAATATAATCAAAGCAAAACGACGAAACAACTACAGGTAATTAAAATATGATAATATATTTAAAGTTGATATAAGTCATTATTATGCTTTAATTAATATTACTACCGACAGTAATAATCTCTCTCTCTCTCTCTCTCTCTGGTCTGTTTGACTGAACATTTACCATCATTCTTCATAGGTCCAGAGACGTTGTGGTATTATACAAGTGAAAATCCTCTTCTCGTCCTTTCATGGATTTTCGCCTTATGTTGATACGATGAGAGAGAGAGAGAGAGAGAGAGAGAGAGAGAGAGAGAGAGAGAGAGAGAGAGAGAGAGAGAGAGAGGCAGCCTTTGGATATATATATATATATATATATATACGCCTTACTTATATATATATATATATATATATATATATATATATATATATATATATATATATATAATTGGAACCATTTAATCCAGATACATCAATTCAATGTTCTACGTTTTAACTAAATCTCGATGAATGCAAAGGAAGAATTATCCAGACAAAATATTAGTCCCATGATGGGTTCAGACTCTTGGCGTTTTACTGTCATTTTATTTGGCAGATAACAATCATTCTGTCGTTGATAGTAAGTTCCCCAATGAATCTAATGTACGACTGTGAATATCATTAATGTGCCATTTTCCAAACTTTTCTGGTAAGTTTGTTACATAGTGTATGTAATAATTATTCACCATCTACAATTTTAAATATTCATCATACCTTTGATGGCAACTTATTATATACTTTCATGAAGAATCTCGTCAATAATGGCAGCCAGTACATTCATGTACATTAAATGATATTTTCCCAAAAGCAATACATGTTACAAATGATAATGGTCCTTCAGAGTTGTTAATGAAAGTCCTAAATACTGAACAAGTGACAACATTAGAGATCATGCTAATGTAAATCTATAGAAAACAATCTCATATTTAATTTCAGCTTCCGCATGAAAATAATTTTTACTTTCAGCTTTGAACTTGAGGACTTTTACAAGGTATGGAAATATGGAAACTAGTAGAAGATTTTCACAAATTCACTGACAAATCATTACTGTGCCCCTCTAGTGACTGATTAACCCAGTGTAATAACCGGAAGTTCTGCAGAAAGATAAAGATGCAACATCATACACGGACGGGACCAAATTTTATATGTTGGCTTTAATATACTAACATGATTGCTTCATATCATGGCAAAGAGTGTATTACAAGGGTCGCCTCTATCGATGGGGAAATCTTTCCAAGATGGAATCTAATGGTAAGTTTAAATTCTGATTTCATTTCCGTTATTTACATTGCTGATCCATTCATTGTTGTATCCGTCATTATCGTCGTTATTATCATTATCGCCGCCATCATCATATTCTTTCTCATCATCAAGGTAAATGTAAGGAAAAAATTTTTCAAGCAATCAATACGGGTCGTTTGCTATCATACCTTAAATATCTGATCCATGTTCCGGGAAAAGATTTTAATTTTGATCAGAGACTAAAATTAGTGTACGTACTTTTGCTAAACTTTTTCCTTGTCTTTTCCACAGTATTGCTCTAAAAGGTAGTTCAGGAATGGCGATATGTCAATGTTTTTTACATTTATGAACATATAACGGTGTTATTAGATAAATGTATAAGAAAAAAGAAATATTAAATTAAAACGTTGATTCTTTTATAATTGCAACGTATCCAAAACAATTTAAAAGACTTCAAAGCATCATGTAACATATTTGATTGCTAGTTAATATGAGGATAATTTAATTCATTAAGATAAAAACAACTCACAAATAGCTCTGTGTTTATAAATTATTCCATCATAGTGTTTAAATTATTCATGTTAACAATTTTAGAATATCATATCAATTAAAATATTATCGATCATCAATGGGACCAAAATCAATGTACCCCAACCTGTCCAGCGTGAATGAATGCTTTCTTAAACTCCATTACTCTTTGATTCATGAGTTACATCATATGAACAAAAATATATTTCAACCTGAGTTCGGCTGTGAAAAAATATCACAGTTATATTTTTTCTCTTCAAAGACGTCTAAGTGCTAGCACCAGATGATACAGAATCGAACGAGGCTAGTATCCTACTGAAGTATTAAAATCGTCATAATGATAATGGAATCTACTTGCAAAATAAATGTTGACGAAGGACAAGTGGCTGGGGATATATGGGAAGGTCTGAATTGGTTAGAATAGTAAGCACATATCATGATGTCCAAATAATAGGCTGATTATTGTCTTTATATGGATACAGAAGCCGTTGCCCAAGCTGCCGGTGCCGGACCTTCACCTGACTTTGCAGAATTATCTGGACATCCTGGCTCCTATTCTGACCCCAGAACAGTTTCAGAGAACCAAACGTATTGTGGAGGACTTCAGCAAATCGGGCGGCCTTGGTGAATTCCTCCAGGAGAAACTGAAGGAAGTGGCTGAAACAAAAGAAAACTGGGTAATTATTTGTACCGTAATTGTTGTTAATATTGTGCAATGGTCTTCTTCCTGTAATATATCTAACCTAATAATAACATGCTAATTTATATCAACCTTCATTTTATATCCCATTGCTGTCCCCACTCCTTAATGTTGTCTTCCCACCTCTTTTTCTGTCTGACTCTTCTTCTGTACCCTCACACTGTGCCTTGCAAAATTGTTTTTGCCAGTCCGGATGATCTTGAGACATGACCGTACCACTTCAGTTTGCACTTTTTTACAGTGGTCAAGATGTCTTCAAAGGATCCAATGGCTCGTTGGATCCTGTTGTGGACTTCTTCGTTGGTTACATAGTCAATGTACGAGGTGTCCAAGATCTTGCGGTAGCATCACATTTCGAAGGTTTGAATCCTTCTTTGTAGACCTGATGTGAGAGTCCATGTTTCACAAGCATACATAAAGATGAATAAGACAATCGAGCGCACCAGCCTTATTTTAGAACAAAAATCAATGTTGGTGTCTTTTCATATTGGTCTCAACCTTGTTATTGCTGCTGTTATCTGGGCAATCCAGCAAAGTAGATCTGGTTTGGAGCACTCATTCGTGATAATTGATCCCAAATACTTGAAGCTTGTGACTCTTTCCAGCTTCTGTCCACTGACCTTTATTTCTGCACTGATGACATTGGTGTTGTTTGTCGTCAGTTTGGTTTTTTCGGCGCTAATATCCGTACCGTAAGTTGTGGAGGTTGTGTCGAGGTGTTCAACCAAGTCAGCCAGTTTTTTTTTTTCATCTCCTGCTAAACCACCAATATCATCTGCGAAGCGAAGGCTGGTGATTGTTCTTCCTCCGATGCTAACAGTGCCCTTGTGGTCATGCATGGCATCCTCCATGATCCTTTCCAGGAAAATGTTGAAGAGTGTAGGTGACAGTATACATCCCTGTCTAACTCTTACTGTTGTTCAAATCCAATCTCCACTGCTGCCATTGATGAGAATAGCACTGGTGGCTTTGTCATAGAGATGCCCAACAACCAGCACCAGGTGTGAGCTGATGATGTACTTCCTCATAGTTGCCCATAAGACTGCATGCCATACCCTATCAAAGGCCTTTTTGAAGTCTATAAAGACGTGGTATAGAGTCTGCTGATGATGAAGGCATTTCTCTCAAAGGAGTCTGAGATTGATGATTTGTTCTGTGGTGCACCTTCCTGCTCGGAAACCCGCCTGCTCTCTTCTGCAATAATTTTCTCTTCTTGAGTCTTTAGTCTGTTGAGAATTATCTTCATCATGACTTTGCTCGGGTGACTGATCAAACTGATGGTTCTGTAGTTTTGGGATAGCTGTAGGTTTCCTACATACACATGCATTGATACATATATGTACCGTTATAGCTGTCTGAATTCATTTTTGTCCACCCTTCAAAACGCTGGGAACTTTCCTTTAACTCAAGCCTATACTCACGTATTTGTTTGGATCTGATCAAAAATAACTTACCATTTGGCTCGAACTTATTAACAAATACAGAAACTGAAATTAATGATATGACTCAAAGGAGCTGATGAATCATGAGGACAATTCTTCAATAACATGTTCTATATTGACTGCGTTGAGAAAATTAGCACTAATATATTACATTTAATGGGTTCTAAATGCATTGACGTCACATTCGTATTTCTAAGTATCTGACTAAATCATACATCTCCCATTGATACGAACTTTACAGATTTTGAATGGTGATACAAACTGAGTAAACCACCGTTCAAAACTCCCTATATCTTCTTCGGAGCATGTATTTCTGAAATTTTTCCAAGCTTAATACGAACATCTTGTGTAGAATGGTAACTTAACTATTTAGACTCTCACACAATTTGGCTAATGACAGACTGAGCCATGGAAAGATACCACAAGAATTATCCAGGAGCCATTCACGTATTCACAAAGTACTTTAACTATTTTATATGGATAAAAGCCTTTTTACACAACACATATAAACATACTGGACATCTAACAGCACCGATAGATAGAGATATAGAGTGATGGTTCTTTAAATTTGTACTCATCAGGTCTACAGTTGGTGGCTGGACGATATGTACATGAGGGTCCGTCAACCACTTCCAATTAACTCCAATCCAGGCATTATGTTCCCTGCACGGTATTTTGAAACCAGACTAGATCAGCTCAGGTGGGTTCGTATTATAAATATAGAGGAACAGGCTGATATATAAATAGATATATATGCCGATATATTTACTCTCTCAATATGTTGTTGTTTATCGATTAATAAATTGATTAGTCTTATTTTTACATGTTTTCTTGAGTGAAATGTTTGAGTATTAGCAGACCCAAAGACAATAATAACGCGCCATATTTATATTCCTTCCTAAGCACAGTTTGAAAATACATAAAAGCTTCAATATCGCTACGACATAACTGCCAGTTTCTAAAGTATAGAAAATATAGTTCTGGCAATGGTACTGTTTCCCCTTGAAATCCAACTTATTCCTCGTTTTCTCACAGCGTCCAGCGTCCTCTTTGTATGATGTTACCTATTTTATCCTCCTTGCTCAGAAATATTCTCTTTCTGTACCTTTGATTTAATTACATATTGCGTGCATACATTTAAAAGCAAAAACAGATGTTAAATGAATATAACACAAGTAGATACTTTCATAATAATATTCTGGTACATATATATTAAATTTGAAATATAAACTTTATTTATATTCATTATTTTTATAGGTATGCTGCTCGTCTGATTTCAGGAATTTTAGATTACAAGACAATTCTAGATGTGTAAGTAACACTTTGAGTACTGTTTGGTAACAGTAGATTATTAACTTATTGTCCTGAAACCTTTAAACAACATGATCTGTTAGACTGTATGATCACGTTGAATTTGTTCTATTACATGAACTGTTAAATAATATTTTCAAAAGAATTTATTATATAATGTTTTAAATCTGTATATTAATAAGAAAATTAGCTTGTTTCAAAATAAGAGTTTTTACATTCATTACTGACTGTCATAATATGAACAATCAGTTATCCACGTAAACACAACACCATTTTATACCCTTATTTCATTTGCATGAAATATGTATAAACAATAAACATTTTCAAACCATACATCAGAATCCGTAAAATACGGTAACGCGGCACTCTTTAATTAGTGATTCTTAAAGTGATTATGTGTTTTCAGGTCATTTAGTGACCATGATATAAAACCAGCATTGTTGTACTAAATCTGTGTTATAAACCATAATACTATACCACTAAGTATGTGCTATAAACCATAACACTATAACACTATATCACTAAATCTCTGTTATAAACCATATCACTATAACACTAACCCTGTATTATACACCAATACCAAATAACACCAAATCCGTGGTATAAATCGGTGCACATGGTGCTTTTAGTAGTTGCGCTCAGTTCTTAGGCGATTTTCAGAACCAAAGCACTAGCATATGCAGGCAATCATTTTCAATTCCCATCACGTTTCTATTATCTTTAACCAGCGTTTTATACAGAATCAATTGCATCGAATAGACCATGGTTACACTCTCAGGGATTAAGCATCCTAGTTACATCCGATTCATTTACCACTGATCAACTTTAAAATGATAAATGTAGAAAATTAACATCTTCTTTCCCCTGTGCAGTCAGAAGTGGAACTATTTTGTTTTTTCTTCTTTCAGATAAAGCTATTTTAACCAACCGAAATACATATTTGGATTTTTTCATCCTGACATCAGCAAATATTCCCACTCTCTGTTTGCGTAAGATATCCCCTATAAAAAATCAACAGAACTAGCCGATATTCTAGCGCTCTCGCATTCCTACCGAGGACATGACATAATGTGGCTATAAAGTAACAAGCTAGCTGGTCTGTCAGTCGACACGCGTTATTCATTTTCAGTTGAAGAGAATTCATACGTAATTACACATCAAATTAATGGGCAAGGGGTCATACAACCAAAGACGGTAGTTTCTAACGAGCTATTAGATTTCCTATAACTTCCAAAACAAAATCAAGGGAACGTTCAGTACGTCGAGGATGTATATTATTACGTTTTGGAATATAGTATGCAATGTAAAATAAATAGGATTTCATTTTCGAACTATCGAACTTTTTACAGCAAAGGTCTTCCCATTGACCGGTGCCGTCAAAATGAAATGGGTCAACCTTTGTGTATGGAGCAGTATTACCGTCTATTTTCATCATACAGGATGCCTGGGGTCAGGAAGGACTCCCTCATATCAAACTTCACAAAACGTATGTCTGAGCCAAAACATATAATTGTAGTGTGCATGAACCAGGTAAGAACTATTAGGTTCTTTTCCTTGTTGTCATAGAGATGTAGTAGCTTGCTATATAACCTTAAAGACGCTTTCCAATACGTTTGAGCGTGTAACGTTACAAACGCTTTTCAGTATGTCTAACTTTTTAATTTAACGTTCAAGACGAATTCGATATGTGCGAGCTCCTGTGTAACACTTAGGATACTGTGCGGACAAAATACATGCATGAGTCTAGCGCTGTCCAATTTGTACGTTGCATCTAAAAGTTCTTAAGTACTGTATCACACCTACGCATGAGGGAATCATATATTTTAAAGGAAGGCAATAAACAGTGCGAACATGTTAAATGAACCATATTTCTTTTAGTTTTTAGTACAGAGTAAATTCTGATGCTGATATAAGTTTACTTCTAAGAAAAGCATTTGGATTTGTTCTGGGAAAGTGTTGTTGCGAGACACTCAAACGATATTGCTCATATTCATTGTGCGTTACTGTATTCTGGAGACTGAAGATGGTGTCGGCATATTTGTTTAAATCTGAGGTCTTATCTGTGAACGTCTCCAGATCTTTCCTTACTCATGTTTATTTTTCCTTAGTCAGACGACGAAAGAGATACAGTTTTTCATCAGATATTCTCTTCATCTCATAGCAAAATATCAAATACATTATAATGTTACTATGTCAATATAAATCAATATTAATTCTAAATAAAAGTGAAACGTGTACGCAAATAGCGAACTCTGTTTAATTGAAAAGATGAGTTTATTAGCGTAAGGTATTTCATCAATGTTTCTTCTTATCGCATAACTGGTTTCGCAATCGGCATTTTTGTCTTTTCCCACAGTTCTTTGTACTGGATGTGGTGAAAGACTTTACGCGGATGAACGAAGATGATATCTTCATGCAGCTTGACCGAATTACTAAAATGGCGAATGAATCTGAGGGGAAATTGGCTCCCATAGGTCTCATGACAGGCGGACCACGCGATAGATGGGCAATGACACGTATGCAACTTACTGTAGGTAAAGATTATTTATTCTCCGCCACAAATGTGAAAAGAACATATATTGGTATTCTTCTTCAGCTCTCCATAGGTCAGTTCCTTACACTTTACCAAGTTTGTGCTTAGGTCAGTTGCATACGGAGTAGCCTCGGAGAGTGCAATAATACCGTACTTAAACTGAGTTATGGTGGGATATCATAATGACTTCGGTGATAGTTTTTGTATAGGTGAATTTTTCTTGCGTGTTTTTGGTTAGTAAAACAGCACCCCGCAAAAATAGGAACATTGCAGCCTACATGTCACACCTCATTTACTTCGATTAGGTTTTCAGTAGGGGAAAGTTTATTTGGAATTGCATATTGAAAAGTCAAGCAACTCAGTGTGTGTGTGTGTGTGTGTGTGTGTGTGTGTGTGTGTGTTTGCTCCGTGTGTGTGTGTGTGTGTGTGTGTGTGTGTGTGTGTGTGTGTGTGAGCGCGTTTTGATGCGTACGAAATATCCCACCAAAGATCATAAACATCTGAAAATAACAAGACAGATCCTAATTACTACTTGTAAGTGAATTCTAGCGTTTCTATGATTTTTGGCTAACTAATATTGTTTTCGAAGAAAGATCACCGGTGATTTTGATTAAGTACGCTGTAAAAGATTAAGTTTTGAATTCATTTAGAAACAAAGCAGACTGAACTAATTTAAATTCAGTAACGGGACATCTCTAACGTAACTCTGCGAAAAGTCGGTCACTTTCGACCCCCTGTTCTCCTTCCGTTGCATAGCATACACGTTTGTAACCCTCTTCCTACGTACACTTTTGCGTTACCCCCTTAAATCAATACCTGTGACAATCGAATTCTCTCAGAATGACGTTTAACATATTCATTAAAATAAGAAGTTCTTAGTTTTAATGCTATTTAAGGAAACTTAAGCAGAAAGAGTTTTATTGCATGACAACGAAAGCGAGGAATCATCAGCTACAGCCGCATTATAGAGAACTCTTGCAATAGTGGAGAGTATGCAGGTTATATATATTAACATTTACACACTCACCCTCACCATACAGTTTTGTCAAGCTCCCTTCCATTTAGGAAGCGTATGGAATTTATCGAGTCCTCTAAATGATTTCTTTTTCCCAAGTAGTTTTTTGTTTTATATACAGAAACAAATTCTTTAATCGTCGTCCTGTTTTGTAGATTCTACAAACAGGGATTCCCTTGACGCGATAGAACGTAGTTTGCTCATTCTCTGCCTGGATAAGGCGCTTCCAATCTCGTTCAACCATCAAATGAGTTCTGACAAGACGTCTAGTAACGTCAGCGATGAAGTCTCCATAATGCTTCAAATGATTCATGGAGGCGGTAGCAAGCACAACAGCGGAAACAGGTGGTTTGACAAAACCATGCAGGTAATCCTCTCTTTGCCTCTGTCCCAGTCTATCTCGCTTAAAGAAGTGGTAAATTTAGTTTAGCCCACTAGCCATAATTAAGGTAACTTTATATTTCTTTCTTGCTGCTATCATTAATATATTAATGTATGGATCCATTCTGGCTTGGTAAACCCTTACATACCTTCTTGCATGAAAAACTCGAACACGCCCCTGAATTATACATGCATGCTAAAACGCAGATCCTAACTCATCTTTTGAATATCACATGCATGATTATAAGCAAGAATACTTTCTGATTGTTACTATCATGATCAAAATCAAACACAGATATGAAAATTCCATTAAATACAACAAAAAAAAAAATCTTAACAGCCTTATGAACTTTTCAGGCATGATAAAATTCAAAAACACATTCTGAATATTTTATGAATGATAAAAGTCAAAGCCTAACACATCCTCTGAACATAATATATAATTTAAAAATCGAGAGCGAAGAGATCTTTTAAAGCACAATGTCGAATATCAAGTCCTTAAAAACTTAATATTCTCTTTGACAAACATTTCACATATGAAAAATATCTCCTTAGAAACAATGCACAGCAAAGAGAAATGTCACCTTCCTTGTTTAAGGATACCTGCTGTAACCAGACTGGAATCGGTTAGTGTTGAAGAGGCTTTTGAATCTAACTTTGTGAATATAGAGTTAACATGATGTTACAGACCAGCAAGTAGCATTTTATTCTAATTTCTTCTTTGTGGGTGTGTGTCTTGTAAAGCATTTTTTATGTCTTTAAATTCTGTGTGTATTTAAAAACAATTATTATGACTTTAAATTGTGCGAGTGCTATAAAAACATTCATTATGTCTTTAAATTCTGTGTCTCTGTGTGTGTGAGTGCTGTAAAGCATTTATCATGTCAACACATGCATTATGTCTTTAAATTACGTGTTAGAGTGGTATATACTATTATAAAAATTTAAAAATGTAATGATTAGCTAAGTAAAGCATTATAATTTGTAATAATTCTTTTATTCTGTGACAAAATTTAGAAACATTATATTTTTAATAAAATATCTGCGTCAAGAAACAACAGGATACTCATAAAAATGTTTATAAGAGTAACACAGCAAATGCTCCCCAATCTTTTTAATACACTAGCAGGGATACATACTGTCTTAAGGGGGAATATGTCATGATTGTATCTATGTTTATGTCAATACAAGTCCATCTGATAAGCTGCCTGGATAATAAGAATCGGTAAAACAAAACATTAAAATCTAAAGATAATTTTTTGCCACACATGGACAACATAATGGCCTTGATAACTGTGTTATTCGTGCAAGAACTTCAGATCACTTATTTTTCCCGTTTTTCTAACTGCCATGCAATAATGTTGCAAAAATAAAAAATAACATCGTATGTTTTGTGTACCTTACTTCCTGTTCGACATCAATAATAAAACTTGATGTCGATTACGAGAATGTTCAGACTACACACATTAAATCATATGAATGTGACAAAATATTTGAATGTCTGTCTATCAAACTATGGCATATCCACGTGACCACCCTTAGAGAAGGACCATCTTTTTCAGTTCATTATTTCCGAAGACGGGGCATGTGGGTTGAATTTTGAACACTCCCCGTCAGACGGAATAGTTGTTGTTCAACTGGCCCAGCACTTACTACGCCATATGTAAGTAATCTTTCTTTTCTCTAACATTTTTGACGATGTAGCTCACTGACTGCAATCGACAACACCCAGTATATTATGTCAACTTCCACTAAAGATCTAAAGCAACATATAATAATAAGCTTAGGTTTTAACATGCTGATGCCAAGATGTCAAAGCAAATCTGTATTGCATCTACATACATCGTTCGTGTTTGAAAGCGACTAAAAGAGTGTTGTTTTTAAAGGATTCACTGTATCACCATTTAAGTTAATGTGCATGGATATCCAACAGTTTGTTTTTGTGACGTATGTCAACCCAAAGCCATTTATCAATGTCTTCATCCTTGAGTAACCTTCACATTTCTTCTACCAATGCCTCTGTAAAACGACATTTAATAGAAATCATTCACAAAAAAGGGTACTCTAAAAAGGCTAAACTATATCACTCTAAAAAAGCTCAGTTATACCACTCTAAAAAGGCTAAAATAAATCACTCTAAAAAGGCTATACTATATCATTCTAAAAAGGCTAAGCTATATCATTCGAATGCAAACTAGAGCTATGCTCTGAATGTCTCGTCAAATAAATTGCTCTTGTGAAACCGCTCTACATATTATAAAATGTGCTTGAATATGGACAATTAATAAACTTTCATTGGTCTTAACGTTAATGTTTGGCAGATGTAATATATTTTTAAAGTAAAGCTGGCAAATGACTCGATGGGTCCATGAGTTAACAAGTTTCTATATTGGTACCAGCTGTTCAATTCCGACACAATCGGGATTTTCTATGTAGCCACTGTTATGTGCACTTAATTTTATATTTTGTGTCAGCTTGACCTAACACGCATCTGCAACCTATTCCTTGGTTTGACGAGAACCACTTAATAGAGGAAAGGAAGACTGTGTCGGTCCGTTTACCTACGGCAAAGTCAGGCTACCAACACTTGTTGACCATAATATGTGCATCCACAAGGATTCCACAGGCAGTTCCGTTCAGTATTATTAACACTAACACCATAGTGAAAGATCTGATAGAGTTGGGTTATTTTCTATGCTTTTGGACTTCCCAAATCTATCCAATATGATCAGGGTCAAATTCCATGTCTTGAATTGTCAAAAAGTAATGCATGAATTAGACATCAAACTGTTTAAATATTCAACTTATTATGGGTGTTTGGAAAGATTTAAGTGATTGAATGCATTCCAGTTGTAATGAGTTTTCCCTAGCCAATCTTCTGAATTCAGAAATACTGATATAATCTGGACTAGAAACGTTCAATTCTGTAGCTATAAGAAAAGAGTTGACTAAAACAGTTATTATGTGAGTAGTATAATTCGTTTCCAGATGTTCAAACAGGAACAAACAGAATCTACTATGACGATGAAATTAGAGATATTACACCTATGAAACAACATCCTTAAAGGATGAATCCTCACAAAAAGAATGTTTGAGAAAAGAAATTCATTATTTGCTGGAGAAAGATTTCACAGATTCGAGTAAAGGTAACTAGATTTGACCTTGCATTCTAGTATTGAAACCAGATAATACTTAGAGGTTATATAAAATGAACATTGTCACCAATAAAAAAGATTCATTACCAATGCCAAACATCGATAACTGTATTGACAAAATTGGAAATGCAAAATATGTCATCTGGTGTGACCTTTCGAAAGGACTATAGCAAATTCCAATACCGGAAAGAGCAAAGGAAATTTCAGCATTCGTAACTCCAGATGGACTTTATCAAGATAAAGTGATGCCATTTGGAATGATATGTTTACCTTCAACTTTTCGTTGTGTCATGAACATGATTACATCCGATTCATATATTTGTGACGACTACATCGAGGACAACATCATCTACAACGATACCGGGAAAAATCACATTTTAAAGAATTCGGAAATTCTTCGATCGACTCAGTGATGCGAACTTGACAATTAATTTATGTAAAAGTGAGTTTCGTCGTATTTCTGTTACATTTTAGGACATATTATCGGATACGATCGAGTTAAACCTATAGAAGTTAAGGTCAAGTCTTACTCTGAACTCCCTGTGCCTTTCCGTAGAAACCAGCTTTCGCTAATTTTGAGTATGGTTTTATATCATCGGACAGTTTGCTCCAGATTTTACATAATTTCAGAACCTCTGACCAGTTGTTGATAAAGAAAAGCACGTTCCATTGGTCTGAAAAATATCAGGATGCTTTGGATATGTTAATGGTTTTACTTCACAGTACACCCGTTGTTTTCGCTATTGAGTTTAGTCAATCATTTAAAATGCATGTTGACGGAAGTGATGTTGAGGTTGTTGGAGAATTGATTCTAGAATACAAAAATGGTGAAAATCAGTAATTGTGCTTATTTTACTAAAACATTAAACAAGAACAATGGAAAATATTCAACAATCGAAAAGGAATATTTGGCTTGATATTGGCTTTGCAAGTCTTTCGAGTACACAATATTTCAGCTTCTTCTCCCCTTGTTCTATTCAGTGATGACAACTCCGTTACATTCGTTAACGAAATGAAAAAAAAAATGAAATATTGTTACGGTACAATTTGATGTTTCTGGAATACACGATTGACAGTCACATCAAGGGAAAAAAATAATGCCAAATGGGCTTCACATGTATATAGGCATTATATTGTTTCGTGTATACATTGTGTCATTTATAAGACATTTTTTAAATAAAATTTTAATTACATATATGTCTAATAATATGTTTAAAAAACTCTATTGAATAAATCGTCCCTTTTCTTTATGACGAGATATGTCATTTATATTCATTTGTATAGTGTGTTGGCCTTTCTCCCTGATTAAATGTTATGTATATCTATATTGTGTGTTGGCCTTTCTCTCTGATTATATGTTATGTATATCTATATTGTGTCACTAACCATGGTCACTATTTTAGAATTATTGCTAGATTAACTGTATTTTCATACATACATACATACATACATACATACATACATACATACATACATATAATTATATCATATATATATATATATATATGTGTGTGTGTGTGTGTGCGCGCGCGCAAAAGGGTGTATTACCCTGATGCACAACATAAAGGCACAGGTGACATGGTAAATATTTTGACTCTAAAATATTAAATTTTAAAAGTACCTTACATACCGGTAGGGTAGAATCTGCCTCTCATTAGTTTCAGTATGTCTTAATTCTATGCCCAATTTTATAAGGCAAACATATGAAGCATTCATAAAACAAATGCATCATAAAGATCGCAGCAAATGCCTTCAAAATTGTACCAGCGACATGTGTTGTTTAGCTAATCAATGAGTGTCATGTACCTATAATTGCGTATCCGATGTTCTAAGATTAAGCCAATTATGTAATCCCTAAATTCATAAGCTAGGCTCCAGCAGCATTGTCTCATTATTTTAACAAATAAGCATTATCTCATTTTTTAATACAAATAAACTTATAATAAAGCTGTTTGAAGAAAATGCTTTGATTCCTCTAGTTCAAGGCACAACATTTTCATACACTCATTATTTTGCTTAAGAAGTATTTATTCTTTAAAATATAATGATTACAGTATTGATTAATGTAAATTATTTTAAACAATGTCATTGTCTGCACTTCTGCCTTCTTTGGTTGCTAAGGAACAGACAGAATGGCAACTATCTGAAATTAAACCAGTATTGCATATGCCGTTCGTTTTCGCCCATGGTAATCTACCATAAAATATTCATTTTTAATATTAAACAGTTTATAACCTCTCTTCAGCCTTTAACGTCTATTTTGGTGCTTCATATATCTTGCCCAGATTAAACCATGGTGTTTGCAAATTTACTGTATTGAGCTAAGATAATTTATGTGTGTGTGTGTGTGTGTGTGTGTGTGTGTGTGCGAGCGCGCGCGCGCGAGTGTGTATCTTCTTACCTTCCTTTTATTTCTATACCACTCTATTAGACAGTTCTTCAAACTGAATTAATCCTTAAGAGCGCAATCACTACTTCAGGGATTCATAACGAGCCGTTGTTTTTCAAATTTGCAATTTATGTGTGCAGTATAAAAGGGTCGTTAAGTTCACTTCTTCTAAGTTTTGATTGATGGTAAAGCTCTAGTCGTTAAGGGCACACCCTACAAGTTCTATATTATATTTCATAATTTTGTAAATTAAACTTTGAGAAAGTATCCATCATTTGCAAACACAGGTGATTGCGTACTCTATTTCTGTAAATCCAGTTGTGTTTCTTTCATCATAAGATTAAAATTTAACCAGTGGGACATACTTTGGAAAACGCAATGAAACGTGATTTCTAATACAGAGACTTTAAAAATTATGTTCCCAGGGAGGAGGTGACACAGCGGAGACAGGCTCGGATAACATCGACATGCGAGCTGCCCTACCCCAGGAGGTTGCAGTGGAAGTTTCTACCGGAAGTGGTACAAGAGATTGAAGCTGCAGCTATGAGCTTAGATAGGTTCATTATCACAATCATTATACAGTAGACAATGAATTTACCTATTTTGTAACAAATGGAAAACAAATTGTCTTTTTAGATTTTTCATTTACAATATCACATCTTTTATACTTTCGGAAATAAGAACATGTAAAAAAAATAATTTGCATAAAGCAGAAATGTGCAACCTAGAGCGTTCTACACACCAACTTCGTATCTATAAGGTCATTTTTCCAAGATTAAACAAGACAGGTGTATCTAAAAGAAGTACAGGTCACATAAGAAAACGATTAATCGTCTCCCTAAATACAAACTGATATTCTAGAAGATTTATTTTAGTTATATGCAGTGGCAACCAAAGAAAGTAAACGAGAATACATGTTAATGGGAATTGTGGTCAATTGTAGAAGTATATGAATGTAAAGTCATTTTATGAACCATACAAAGGGAGAATGAATCTTGTGAGAAGGCAAATAAATGAAACAGGAAATCGATATACATGGATCATTTATGTTAATTTCCTCTTTAGCCTCATCGACGACTTAGATTTTTATATCCTAAAATTCGACCATTTTGGCCGAGAGTTTCCGAAGTCACAAAATATGAGTCCGGATTCCTTCATACAACTGGCGTTGCAGCTTACTTACTACAAGTAAGTTTATATTTTGATAGTAGTTTAAATAGACCAATATAAACATTATATAAGTAGACCAGTCTAAACATTCCCCAAGTAGGCCAATCTAAACATTCTCCAAGTAGACCAGTCTAAATATTCTCCAATTAGACCAGTTTAAATATTAACCAAGTAAGCCAGTCTAAACATTCACCAAGTAGATCAGTCCCAAATAGACCACTCTTTATATTTACCATGTAGACCCAACTAAATAATATCTAAATTGACCAGCCTGCACATTCTCCGAGCAGATATGTCAGTTACATCCATTTCAGACAGGTTACAGGACATTCAAGACGAAAGAAGGCAATAATCTCGACCCGAGTCGTCATTCATATGCGTGATAGAAAAACAAAAAACACCCACATAAAATATACAAGAATATGGTTTCATTACACAGTAGACAGATTTTTATTGAGGTCTTCTTCATCCAAACATAGTTTGGCTAAGATTTGCTGAACCATATTCAACTCAGAATGCTTAGCACACACCGTAAATATTATAAATATAAAGAAGTAAATAGATGTTACTAGAAAAATGAAGCACATTAGAAGAGAATAGTGCCATATTCTCAGACCAAACAGATAAAGTAAAATAGAAACCAACCAATACCCGTAAGAAAGAAGAGGAAAAAAGAAGAAATGTATCTTTTGAACCATAAGTAAATGACCCTCACCTTACATTCTTAAAATGTTAAAATTCACGAATATAAACGAATAAAAGATCTTTCTCTACCGTCTATGTATTGACAACAAATGTACGAACATGTCAGGTTGTCACAGTAGTTGAACTATTGTGGCATAGTTTATAACCTCAAGCATGGGATAAAACTTAAATGCTTTTAAGGGCCCAAGACAAAGTCCTTGACTAAAATACAGTATCAAAAAGAAGAAATGGATTGCACTTTTGATTCATATATGCTGAAAATTTCAAACTACCTTTACAGGGTACACGGCCATTTAGTGTCTACTTACGAGAGCGCTTCCACCAGAAGGTTTCGTCTGGGACGGGTAGATAATATCCGGGCAAATTCCAGTCCTGCTCTCGAGTGGGTAAAAGCAATGGTCGGACAAACCACAACCACAGTAAGCGGCTCCTCTTTGTTATAATTTGGTTTTGGTGCATTTCAGATTAAAAGAAATGAAAGTATGATTGTCTTCCCACTATAAAACAGAACTAGCCCATAACCTCCTTCATATTCTCAACCGACGCTTGAGACAATTATGGTTTGGAAGCGGTGTTTGCTAGAGGTTCTGGTGGTGTTTATAAGTGTTAGAACTGGTAATGATATGTATGAAATATTAAATTTATACAACATGTGTATAAAAGCAAATAATGTACAAAGATATCGTTGTTTCCGTCAGGAAATACTCAGGTTTTGCTGACCTCAGATATTTCTAAACATTAAATTCGTCATAAAATAATATTATTATCCATTATGTTACCAGGACCGCATACTAATTCATTATATAAAAATCGAGGGAGGCAATGCAATTCCAAATTCAGTCGATATCAGTATAATCGTCACTTGCCAACCTATAGAATTTCAATTCATAATCTGACAATACTAGTACCTTAAAGTTTCCTGTACATACACATTTAGACACTTGATATATTTGATAACCTGGTATTGTGCACAAAAATACATTTTCCTTATATCTGATATTCATAATACACAGATGAAAGAACATGTCTCCGATTCAGGATTTAGTTCTTAGCAATTTATCTCCATTCAGGCCTTATGGTTGGAACTTTATTTCGTACTTTGCAAGGAGTTATATTTTTTCCGCGTATTACGATTCTATGGTCACAGACGAAGTAACAGAAAGAAGCAAAACCAAACAAGTTGTGTGAAACGTAAAAAAAACAACAATTTAATTAGCAGTGTTATAAATGAAAATGTGAAAGGAAAAATAATCCTGAAAAGGTTCTATTAAAGTCCAAAAGAATGAAAAGTTCCTTATAAGTTTCAGAATCGGAAATTTACATGTTTGCCAAGAATCGTAGTGACTCCAGAACTCCTTTGAATAATTCACAATAGTTCCAGAATAATATTATAGTCCATTAAATACTTTCTGTTTCCAAACAAATGTTTTTTCCCTCTCAGATAAGGTCTAAATACTGCAGAATAGATGTTACAACAGGATCACAAAAAATAAGAATAAGAAAACTGTCCAGTCCAAGTACTTATATACAGGTGACAAAGCTAAAACAAGCATAACATCACTACTACCTACGTGAGAAATTGCAACTTTCCAACATCGTAGAAGAACTCACCTGATTTAACTTATTTTTGCTCTCTTACGTGAAGATATTTTTGAAAAGAATATTATTAATACAAGAGGTTCTCTTGTTTCATAAACCGGTACTAATATTCACTCACATTTAAAAGTCAAAACAACTCTTAAATTGTGCAATATAGTTACCACATTCAACAAATATTGTATCCATCATACACTATTATTTCTTCACATTTATCTATAAGTTATTCGGTCTTACAATATTCTATGAAAATCAGAATAACCATATCAGTAGAACCAAACTACATTATACACCCGTCACCCACAAACAGATACAAATTAACAGTTATAATTGTTACGTATTGTAAGTATTACGCATAGAGGTCTAAAGCCACATGCAAAGTCAAGTTCACGGTTTCTTGGAAAATTGATATTATCAGTCTTGAATATATTGCAAGTGTTGCTGTTGGTAGTGCAAGAATATGCTACAGGGAAATCTGATTTTAGAACAACGTGTGGTCCGATAAATAATGCCTTCTGATTGGTATGTGCATTATTTGACATTTCTGATTAGATGTACATTTGTGATTCAACTGGGGCACAATAGGCATGTTTAACAAAGTTAGAAGGAAGCAGGTTTGACATATCACATTTCTGGTTGTTATTAGGTTTTCGGTAGTTGTTGAGAGTTAGGATTTCTGTGGCCAGTGTAAAGCTATTGTGTCTGGAACATTATTTTCTTTTAGTTTTATGACAGATATTTTCTCGCGCCCGGGTTTGTAACGCATTCAGAAGCCAAATCTGGCCAGTTTGCTTCCATAGCCATTGTTTCATTACTGAGTTAAGCTTTCTTGCCCCAACTAGCTCCCGTAAAAACCATTGCCCTTTTGGCTCAGGTGCATGCACGTGAGTTACATGGACAAGGTACAATGGATGGACAGTGTCACAAAAATCGCTTGTACGTTTGTTCATGTAACATTTGTAGATAGTAACAGGAAATATAGGTTATCTTCATACTTGGTTTTTCATTTCTTGAGTTTCTTATGTCCTCTCCTGTCCTCATCTTTGTGTCTGTCTTATTAATCTGTAAACATTCTAGTTTAAGTTTGCAATCTTGCTTTTATAAGATATATCCCCACCTTAAGTGGCTTAAGTGTTTGCTTCCTATCCTTTCTTCTTCAGATATTTCTGTTTACTTTGCAGTGTCTCTCTCGCTTGGCAACATTTAGGGCCATATACCAAGCTGCAATTGTGTCGGTTTCGTCTCAGATACCTCTCCAAACCTCTCATCATACCTATGATAAATAATAACTATAAAAGCCATGTAGCAAGGGGTATCAAATATGTCTCTCTCCTCCCTACCTCCCTCCCTCTCTCTCTCTCAATCTTTTGTATGGAGTGAAGCATGAGGTGTTATCCACGTTGTAGAGACCTTAAATTGCTTTTTGAGTGAAGTTTTTTATTTTATAAGGTAATTTACGTTTTAAAGCTCTGTGAATAAAATCTGTTTTCATTTATAATGCTTTTGGGATAATTAGTTATTTCATTCATTCATATACACATTCACAAATTCATTTATCATTATCAACTTGAAATTATCTCATTTGCGCTATGTATCATTCTGTCCGCTCATAAGTTATTCTTAACTTCCATTTTGTTATTATTAGTCAATATATAGGCCCTTTTTACCTCTTAATGCTGTTGGCTCGTATTAACTTCCATCAATCTGACCAATGAAAGGAAAATCTTGAGGGAATTTTGTTTAAGTCAGGTGCTGGCACTTCACGTATATGGTGTTTCTCATTGTTTTTTGCTAAATATTTTTCTAGAAGTTTTATGTGTCCCAATGTTTTACGTTTGGTATTCACATTTTCATACTCAGAAAGAAAATTTGTGACAGAGTGTTCGTTCACTTCTGTAAATCTGCTGTCTATACCATTTCCCCTTTTGTAAAATTTCCTCTCCTGATTTTGTTATTTTGAGTTTCAGAGAGGACTGTATTTCATTTGTTTTCCAGTCATCGAGATGATAAAATGATCTTCTCTTTTGTACTTTGGTGAGTTTTCACAAATTAATAGTTAATGTTTAGCGAACATTTGGAAAGTTCCATCGCCCATTTGATGGTAATCATTTACAATGTTTGCTTTACTACTTTAAGAGTCAAGATATTGCCAAGCTTGTAGTCCATTTTCTTTTAATTTTGTTTTTGTTTTTTGTTTTTCTTTTTTTTTTTTCTTTTTTATTTTTTCAAATTCATTTTTAAGTTATTTACTTCTCTCCTTCAAACACTGTTTTGGTAAATTTCTGGAAGTGTCGGCGTTTGTTTGATTTGCAAACAACTCCATGGAGCCATGCAGAAGACATCAATGGTTGCGTCCCTTGATAATGTTGTTCATAGCGCGTGGACAACGTGACCGAGACGGAACTGACTGAGACCACCTGACTGAGATAAGAAAATTAAGGTTAGCAAAACAGCTCGATTTCTCTGTCGCATGGGTGAGAAGTTTTAGGTTCAAACTTTAGATGGCTATAAATACATACTTCAGTCTAAAACTCATCTGAGCAAAAGCAAAGGATGAACTCACAATTCTGGCACACAGGTTTCGACACAGGTCAATTATTGTTTATAAGAAAGGTTATGTAAATTTTGAAGAGATAAACTATTCAAAACATTCCAATTGATAATCAGACACACATTAATTTCTGCCGCTGATATTTGGGGGTATGGATATTTATATACAATTTATAAGGTGCATGCCATATTTTGTACTAGATTTCTGAACCATCAGAGACATAGTCCCTCTTACCAACATAGTCCCTCTGTGTTTTACTTATTTTGATGAATATATTAACTACTGGATTAGGTTGCTCAAAATCGATGATAGTCGATATTGAAGGTACTGCCATATTATCGAAAGAAAATGGATAAGTCAGGTAAAGACGCATGTTTTTTAAAAGTCTAAGACATATAATTCAGATACGGACCTGGTTATGATTTATATAAATTTGGTGTAGAAGACGAAGAAGTATTTTTACCTATCTTTAAACAACATAGTCAAGACATATTAATTTAAGACTGGTACTCGGTTGTAAACAAACAACAACGCATATCTCTACGGTAAATCTTCTGATACGTTTTCCGCTCAATTTCATCTAACTATTTATTTACTTACCCTTCAATTAAACGCATAAGCCGGACTCAGATTATTCGCCCATAAAATAGCCGAAAGAAAGGACGGAATAATGGCAATCTTATTAAAACCAGATCTCCACTGTCCTGGGTGAAGATCTGACAGCGACCGCTTAGGGGTTATGTTCTGGTGAGCATTGAATTAGCCAATGGACATGCAGCTTTCAGAAGTTTGAAAGTAAACCAAATCGATACGCACAGGCTGATGCTCTTCAGCTATGCTGTTTAGGCTCCCAAACGCGAAGATAAAAGGCTTCATCTGATTGGTTTATAAAATTAGCGATTATGGTAATAACATAGGTCACCAGAACATGACCCCTAAGCGGTTGATGTCAGATCTTCACGTAGCACAGTAGAGAGCTGATTTTAATCAGACTGAAATAATGGCGTCCATCCTGATTAACATATATACATTTTTTTATGTATGTTATGTGACAAAAGCTCAAATAGAAGATAAATATCATTTATTTATATAATGCCCTTTTTATGCAGATCTAAGACGCAGATTCATATCAAGGAAGATTAGTACAAAAAACAGCCTGAAAATCAAGTCATAATAACTCAACTTACACAATATGTCTTTTTTCAGCTTTCCAAATCTTCGCTAGCGAAGTTTCTGATGTGAAAACCCTATTTACACCGTGGCGTATCGAGCAGATATTAATGTGCTTTAGGTCTTTGAATTTCATTGAATGCGTCGCCAAGCCACCGGGTCCAATCAAACTTTAGTTGTTCAAATTTGAATACTTTTCCTACCTGACAGAGACAAGGGGAGCACGCAACTTGAATGGACTTGTAAATAAGCAATTTTCCAGTGCCGGTCCGTGTTTGCACAAATACCTTTCACTCAAATACACTCGTAATGGCTTCCCTCTTGTACATTGTCAAACTGTTGATTTCAAAAAAAATTCCAAGGTATACATTTAGGTCAGTTGCCTCCATCATCATTTTCGGCCGAAGTACAATGCACCATGTTATTGGTTAGCTGTAATTACATACTAAGAGAGGCAACTCATGAAATCCAATAGATGTCGCTAGGACAAAGCCCAATATATCTGTTCGATCAGCCAAGGTGTAGATAGGGTTATAATATCGAAACCTTGGCTAGCGAAGATGAGCTTTCACAAGCTGATATGTAACTAGATGTCAAACATTACTCAATAAGTAATATTCTTTCACACAATGATTAAATCAATAATATCTAGTCTGACACCTGCGTGATGTTATTTTTGCATCTTCTTACTACATAGTTGTTTTATTTAGTTGTATTTGATTATTTTAAGTTTGAACCCATGTAACGCACATTTAATGTTGAAACAATGCTAAGTAACTGTAGTATTTGGGTTTGTTACCTTACCAACCATTGTCATTAACTAACTGTTGCTTGTAGCTTCCCCCAGTCATTCAAACATGCAATAGTCCAGGTTTTCTCTCGGCGTTTTTATTTAGTGTTTGTTTTGTAGACTTAAGATTCCTGGTCTGATCAGTTTAGCTCGAAACGTTGGAAATCTATTTTGTAACTGCGCCATTACCAAAGATAGAGAAAGAGAATTAACTATTGTACGTTTTCAAACGTGTCTGCTGATGCACAATTAAAAACGTATCTTGGTGACACATAATGCCCTTTAACAAGATAAAAATAATATAAAATTTCATCTATTCTTATTTCCTTCAGAAACAGACTCTTAAAATACATATTTATAATAAAAGTGAGGTCGGTACGAATACGAATTTCAGCACAGACTGTTTTAATTTTTGTTCGAAGCAAATATTAGCATCAAAGACACAAAACCATTAAAGATATTCCCGGCTGATTAAAATTATTACTGAATACAGAAGATAGTGTATAAGTTACTTGGGTAAATCCTACAATATACAATAAATGTATCATCGTTACATTGGTAAAATATTGAATAAGCGCATTATCTTTTTTTTGGAAAACCGTGGCACAAACGGTTAAACGTTTTCTTGGTTAAACATGATATCAAGGCATCATTTTTGTCTTGGTAAACTATGACACAAATGGACCATTTTTTTCTTGATAAACCGTGAAACAAATGGATCATCGTTTTCTTGGTAAAATATTAAATTAAACATTATCCCTTCCTTGGAAGAATCATAAACGTTTCAATGCACCAATAATCTGTTCCATGATTAAACATGAAAACTGCAATAATTACGTTATCAGCATCTTAGTATTGCAAGAACACTACAACAACTATTTTTCATTTCCTTTATGTTAAAATGCGAAATAAGCAACAAATACGTCACTGTATCTTCCAGGACGAAGGAAAAATTAAGTTATTACAGAAGGCAATGGACTGGCAAACCAAATATATGACCGAGGTGAGATACAATTTTATATGACATTCTGATGTGAGATATGCCACCTACCTTGAAATATGTTTATATTTCGTCTCTTATGCGTCCACCTTGAAGTGAATAATTTCTTTATATATTTCCGTTTACTATAATATTTATTTGAACCAAATGAGATTGACATAAAAGGAACACATCTGTTTAAGGTCTCTGACTTTTAATCTCAACAACAGACTACGTTTCATTTTCTATACGGAATTCTTTGCACCGAAGTCACAGGTCCCTGATTAAAGTCATACTCTTTATGTCAGTTTTTGTCTACCATTGAATGTTTTGTTATTCTAATCAAATGGCGACCTGATCTGAACGTTTCTAACCATTGCAAGTATTAAATTATGTTAGCTATTATTTCATGTTCTCTTCCAAGGCCATATTGGGTAATGGAATAGACTGTCATCTTCTGGGACTGAGGGAACTAGCAGCTGAGATGGGGATGCCAACACCAGACATGTTCACAGACGAGGCTTACAAGATTTCCAATCATTTCTCATTGTCTACCAGTCAGGTACAGTACAGACGTCCTGCCGTATTTTAGATGGAATCAGTCCAAAACAAATTTGGGGTCATATCTTGCATCATTCTTAACTTAGATCGTCATTCCTATGGATCATACCCCGAATGCATTCCGATAGCTTCTGCCTCAGATGTGTATAAAGCAAGGATTGACCTAAAAGTTTCGAATGCATGAAACTATATTTATGCTACTGTTAGACCAATCATATAAACAGCCAAAATGGTCCTAATAGGTTTGAGTTTCCTTTTTGTGTGTATGATTTTTCGGTAAATTACTGTAGCGACGATGCACATTTTTGATTCTGAGAAACAGCCCAGGTTGTTCATAATGATCCTGACTTTATAGTAATGAATCATAACTTAACGTGTTTGTAAAGGAAGCCGTCGTGGATAGGCGGGCTTGAATACCAATGTTCGGCGTCTGTTGGCCCGCATTTATGTGACTATCTTAAGTTTGAGTCTTGAATCTTTATGAAATGTAACTGGTGTGCGCTTTGTCTAGATCTTTACTTCTTTCCGTCATATTCATTCTCTGTCACTTGCTTAAAAATAAAAAGATTAACTGATAATCATGCATAAATACAACAAATATCAAAAGAAACAAAATAATTTTAATGAAAAATTGCCATTACATTTTGTTAATAATACTCCAAAGAAATATATGGATGATAACTCTTTCTGACAGGTACAGTTAGTCTAAACATGTGGCCTCCCATGCATTTCAATCCGTTCTATGTTACCGGGATAAAACCAATAGAATAATCATATCTAATAAAATTATACCTACACTTTTGAAAGTTGCAGTTAATTTAACACGGATTAAATTTGAAACGAATGCAGCATTTGATTTCTCAAAAATTTAATACTCTTTTTATTTTATTAACGTCAAATTTTTTAAGTTTGCAAAACGTCGAGGCATCTTCCTCCTTTTTGATTATTAATATATTTTAGGAAGCTGACACAATAATATAATACCATGTAAGTATATCCAGGGTTATTTAATTTCTTTCCGTTTCTCCTTGGTGTTAGATATCTAAGTGCGATGCATCTTTGCATCAGGAAGGGAGGAAGCGTTCTTATCGTTGTGAGGATGTTTTTTCTTGTTCTTGTATAATACGTGTGTTAATATTACAGCAGTTTAACTCATTTCAGGTTCCCACAGAAACCACATCGTTTCTCTGTGGGTACGGCCCCGTCGTTCCAGATGGATACGGTGTTTGCTATAACCTACAGCCAGACAAAATCGTCGTCTGCGTCTCCTCATTTAAGTCATGTCCGGAAACTTCTTCAGATTTATTCGCTGCCACCATAGAGAGCAGTTTCCTCCAAATGTATGAACTCTGTTTGAGTGTCAATAACCAAAAATCAGAGCAAGCGATCCTCAAAATACGGAATTTGGGAAATGTGAATAGCATATAACAAGATTAAATCACGTCTGAGGAAAACTAGACTCATTCGAAAAAAGAACACAGTTAAATTTTTCTCCAAATGGTGATGTCAAAGTGAATGGAAAACATATGTTTTACATGCACGTAAAAAACCTAGAACCTCAGCAAGATTATCTGGTCATAGTTACCGTTTGCTCAACTGAGCAAATATTCCAAAGATTCTGCTTTGAATGGAGTTTTTATGTACAATCTTTCACCCATATTAGTAAACGTATTTTGTTCTATATAATTATTAATCAATGGCCCACTCAGACTGTATATTTACAAGGTAGCTAAGATTAAATTTTAAAAGTTTCTATAATGTTCACTACAATGTATTAAAATTTGCAAAGAAAGGGAAAATAAGTCCTGAAATACGATAAAATTAAACCATAAGTTATAAAGTCATAATTATTATTTTGTTTCCAAATTAAAATTAAATTTACACATTGGTAGATGGTAACACCAGGTTTTGTTAGCAGTTGTTGTGAAAGAGCGCTAGTTATTGAAGAGATCAAACTAGGAACCTTTTTAATAAAAGATAGAGCCTAGGAAACAGTACTGACTCATCAATTGTTATTGTCTGCTGCTAATGAGAAGAGCTGAAAATAGTTTTATGTACCAGTGCTTTAATAGCAAACAGAAAATTAGATAGATCAAACTGCAAATACTGGAAATGCCTCTTTGGAGAAGAATATACAAACGTTTTACATGTTGAAAGAAGACACGTTTGAAGGATGCTGGACTATCGCTTGGATCTGATGAGGGCATTAGATCATGTAAGCTGAAAAAGAATCAAACACGTCGTTCTTGTGTTACGAGTCCATGTTCTTAAAATAAGTACCAGAAAAGAGTGAAAACAACAAGCTTTGTAAAATTCAACACAAAATTTATTTCCCTAGAATACAATTGTTGTTGTTGTTGTTGTTGTGGGGCTTAACGCCATTTTTCAGCACACGATAGCTATACATGGCGGCCAGTATTAATGGTGGAGGAAGAAACCGGGA
>JAECUM010008895.1:0-48808 GCA_016617855.1 Megalonaias nervosa
TGGTTAGCATGTGCAGGTTTAATGTTACATTTGCCCTTATCATTTATATCTGTAAACACTCTTACTCTTTTTGTTGGTTACAAATTGTGGGTGTTGGTCAATGAATGAGAGATTGCTTGTCAGTCAGAAGGCTTGTTGGTTAGTGTGAATGTTGGTCAGTCTGCTTTTGGGCCAATAGGTATGAATGTTGGCATGTGGACGACATTCAGTTAGAAGGTTTGTTGGTTGGTAGGTGTAGTTTTAACTTTGCATTTTCCATACATTCCAATAATGTTAATCTCTTGACATTTTTAACAATATTGTCCATTATGTCCTTTTGTACGGAAAAAAAATGATATGCACAAAGGGAAGTGTCATGTTAAGGATTAATGTTAAATTCCTCTTGTACCCCGAATGTCATACTAATGTTAAAACTATGGAAATTTATAATTTTACCTTTCCCTTGTACGCCAATCTAATCTGAGGAACATCAAACCTGGTTTTTGTTTCATATTATTACACGACCATTTGGGAAAAAAAAATAATATAATGTAATAAATTTTGGAAATGCGCATTTGGTTATAGCGCCCCGTTTAAGGAATTCTTAGATTTGTGTAATTACTTGTTTGATTATTGGAATTCGGTGCAATGGAAATATTCCTTAGCCGAAATAATTATCCCATTACTAGGAGCAAACGTCACGGAGAGAAAGTGTTAGTGAGTTTCTATGATGCCATGGTCAATTAGTAGTGAATTCAGACCCAAACCGCATGACTGTGCCTGGATAATATAATCTCTATTAAAATCTAGTGGTGTACATTGGTGATGTGACTGCAGTGGCAATATTTACGGTAGGAAACCGGTAAATTACACAATGGAATAAACAAGAAGGGACTCGGCAGATACCGTTTATGTCGCCATGGTGACAAATGTGATGCGGTTGTAATGGCGTAGTGTGCCTTGAAACCATGGTTTGACTGGCCTAAGGTGGCGTAGTTAAAATAGTTCCCTGTGCTAGGGGATACTTGTAGAGTTTCTACGGCGTGAACTGTTGACGGTACGGAAAGCTGATGAAGAGAAACTACGCAGACGTGCGGTTGATAGATATTTAGCAAGTTGGGAGATCTGTGTTCTTACATTGATTAGAGTAAAATTCATGTATAAAATGGACACGTCGGGCTTTCTAATTTACAACTGAAGTTGTATAGAAGTCTTTGGAAATTTGGGGTAAACGCAGGACTTCTAGCGGGAATCGCGCCAGGGTTTTGACACCGCTCGGTCAAGCATAGACCCCTGGCTTGTAACAGTAATAGTATGCGTGTTGTATTTATTTAACTAACATTAAGAAATATTCAGTCAGGATAAGACGAATTAAAAGCATACGATTTTTTGTAGATAAAATTAAACTTTCTCTTTTTTGTAGATAAAATTAAACTTTCTCTTTATTATTATTATTATTATTATTATTATTATTATTAATGGGCTTATAAAATTTGTTTCCTATTGATAGTAGGGTATTTTTTCTCTTGTACGTTTCTTTTTCTCTTGAAAGTTTCTATTTTTATCAAGTGGGGACTAGTTCAAGCTTCAAAAGGGTAAACTAACTGGGAGTCGATCAGTTAACTTTGCTTTTCAATAGCATAAACATGGCCGCGCCTGCCATCTAGGAACTGTTTTATTGCACAATTGATAGCCTGGCCAGCCACCTAGTAAATGATGAAGATACAGTTAGCGGTAAAAAATCTCCATTCACATCATGTTCAAGATATAGCATGAAACGGGGACTATCGAAAACTGATTTGAAGTCGAACGACAACGATTTTGTTAGTTGGACAGGGGTATCTGAGACATCACAGAAGTGTAAAGATATCTCCAAGGAAAACGTCCTGTCAGCTGGTGATTACGGTGCAATTGTTGTATTTATATCGTCGATTAATATTTTCCTTTAGTGACAGGGTAAGCTGATTTTTTAGTCGGGCACAATTTTACATTGAATCTGATGTTGCGTCGGACATGTCTATATTGTGTATCAATTTCTAAGGGAAAGTAACTCGTTCACATATAACATTTTTTTTCTGTTCACAATTATGGTTCCTGAATTCTGTTTTCATGCAGACATTAAACATTGCAGTTGGCATAAAAGGCGTCCGACTTAGGGTTAGTTTGCGATACTTCGGAAATATAATAGATTTCAAAGTCCTGAACAGTTATATCGTTAGAGAGTTAGACAGCTCATTTCACATTCCGCATTATTAAGAAACCAGCACTTAATTTTCCTGCCTTTTTGTGTTTTGTGTGACGATTTATTTTAAGATCTTGAAGGTAAAACATACTCATTACAATTAAAATGAATGTCAAAGTAACTTTCACGAAGTGGAAACATCATAAAATAATTACTTTAATATATGAAGGCGTGCGCAAGTTATACTTGACCTCCTTCTTATAGTATATCCTGCTCTTATTTTTCTTTCACTTTCATTTTCCTATTTTTTCGTAAGGACGCAAACCACGGGCAAAAAATTTGCTTTCTGTAAATGCGAGATAGTTTTGGCAGTGTATCACAAGAGTCAAGTACAAATGAGTCGTTGAACTACGTCAAGAAGACATAAGTCATTAAGTGTAACGAATATTTATCTAGAGTCTCAACTTCTACGGTCCGTATTTGTTTTCTGTGTAAATTTATCTGACAAATGTTTGCTGGGGAACAACCTTCATAAGACAAAATGAATGCTGCATGGTCTGATGGTACAAAATCTAGTCTTAGGGTCGCTTGCTACTAATACATACAAATTTTACATATTTAAGAATAATCAAAATCATTTTAATGAACATAACTGAAACTGAAACATTTCTTTGCCAAATGCTTAATGTTTGTCGGAGGTTAACAGTTCGTCATATCACGTCTTTCAGTAGGCAGTGATGTATTATCTCGCGTAAGGTCAATACCATCACAAGCAAAGAGACGATAGTTCACCTTCATCACTCCTTAGTAGTGTTCCAGCACAGCTGAAGCAGTTTTTGGCATGATGTTTTTATTTTTTATTTTTTTATTTTTTTAAATTTTGATTGTAAAGTCCATGTTTAAAATTGACAATAAAATCGCTAATTAATTGTCTGGGAAGTTGAAAATAAAGTAGACTTTTCTCAAAATTCAACACCTCCCATCACTCCAATCGAGAATTCTAACTGCCTGTGTAAATATGGGTATTGGTCGCTCCAATCGGAGTGTTGGACTGTACATGTAGTTTCAACGTTACATTTATGATTGTGTCTCCAGAGAATCACATTGTTAAACCTATGGACATTTTTAACATTAACTTTCGAAGTCACGCAAAACATTTACAACGTCAAATGGGAATGTCATGTTTAAAAGACAATGTTAAATTCCCCTTGACGTCATACAGCTATAATATTGTTATACCTATGGACCTTTTAACACGACATTACCATTGACGCAGTAGAGGCATAATTTCAAGATGGCGCTGATAATACTAATTACCATTGACGCAATAGAGCCCCAGTTAAGTATTCAGGGTTAATAATGTAACATTCTTCATATATGATGCGGATTCCTGCTTTAACTACATGTATCAAAGCATAGATAATTATTGAAAATGTTATTCTTTCAGTTACGTTAAGGAGGGCTGAAATATTAAAGAATTATTGATGATTATCTCCCCTGTTGTCTGATTCTAAAGAAGAAATTTTCAACGTTTTTGCATCACCTTTTCATCTTTTCTTCTATCATGAAATGTGTTGCTACTGCGAGATCTGACTGCATACCTACAGCTACAGCCACCGCTGAGAATTTGGAAAATTTGTTCTTAAAATGAATCCAGGAAGTCAAAGCAATGAGCGAAATATATATTTTCAAGGAAGATAATGTAAAAGATTATTTATAATTACTTAAAAATGTGCATACTTACCTAAGTTATTATTGCCTCGTCGTATTGTTTTCAACTTTCACGTTGTCAGTTCGTAGAAATGTGTTGTGCTCAGTTGACTGGGTATTACAATATGAGGATTATAAAACCCTCTCATATTGTTATAGTCTACATTCTACTTTCACTTTCCTTTCTATCTAATTACGCAAGACATTCGTATAAACTTGTTTTTAGTAAACTGTTTTGTACTCAATTGACTGGGTGTTGTGACGTAAGCATTAAACCCTCTCATGTCGTCATAATTGTTTTGGTTTTTTTTACTTTGACTTTCTTCATTCTATCTAATTAAGCAGTCCACTTGTAGAGATCTATTTGGGTCAAATGTATGTGACTCAGTTGACTGGGTTTTGCAATGAAAACGATTAAAACCCCCTCATGTCGTAATATTCTACTTTCATTTTCTCCTTTCTATTTGAATAAGCAATAAATTCCTAGAAACTTATTTTTGGAACATTCGTTGTGCTGAATTGATTGATTATTGCAAAAACAATTAAATACACTGTCATCTGTGTAATAATAATAATGGTGAAGAAGGGAGTGGTGAACACTGTTGCTGTAGGGGGCGGGGGGTGGGTGGCTTAAATAAGGAACAAACTGTAACTAAACAAAGTTACTGGATGTATTTTGTGAGGAGTTAAGAACTGATATTGTGATATAGTGTCAGTTGCTCGATGATGCGTCAGGCATTTTAGAACTTCAACTAATAAATGTGTTATTGTTACCACTACCACTACCATAAGCCCGGCTTATTCGGTCCAGCGCTCAGCTGGACCGAATAAGCCGGGCTTATCACACTTGGAAGCTATTTACGTTAGTTGATTTCGCCTGATCATAGAACATCATTTTCATTCAGCGAAGTTGGTGCTTGCTGAATGCGCTAGCATAGAGAGGACATTTGCTGTGCTAGCGCGAAATAATAGTTACGCCAGTGTAAACACAAACCATGTCTGTAGACATTTACAGAAGCTCTACAGTTTAAAGAACTTAGAACAGGAACCACACAATAAACAAATTCGACCACGTGGATTTCTCCAACCGTGTTACTAAAGCAGACCCGAATGACCTTGTCATGTTCTACGATGCAACAAGAGGCATTGAAAGCCCAGGCCCAGACGTCTCTGTTAATCCACACCAAACCAATCAGCGTCGTGGCCGACAACGTTGCTCATGTCGCCGCTGCAGGTGCACTAAGTGACCACGGTGTATCTCTAGCATATATGAGAATATATAGACACTGGTAGTGACCTAAGAGTCTTAAAGACCGTTTGTACTATATGTAGCTTGTTGTGTTCTTGGAGCAACAGAAGCAACGCCTGGTTTCCTACCAGGTACTGGTATGGTTTAGCGCGTTTTTTGTAGTATCTCGCGTGACGAGATTTCACTTGCTTGAAATTCTCCTTTGCTAACATAAAAACTTCCTCCAGTTTGTTACGTCTGTGACGTACTGATAGGTAGTGCTTACGTCTTCAACAGCGTGGTCGTCAGTCCACAACTGTCTCAGTAGGGCGATAAGTCCTCCTACGGTCCTCCTGTATAGGAGTTCAAAGGGGGGAAAACCCCAAACTAGCTTACGGAAATTCCGATATGGAAATAACATGGCCGGAATATACCGATCCCAATCCTTAGGACGGCCTTCACACAGCTTATTAAGGATATTCTTCAGAGTTTCGTTTAACCGCTCGACCAGTCAGATGCACTGTGGATGATACGGAGTGGTAGTGAGATGCTTAATCGACATCAGTCGGTTAACCTCCTCCATCACGTGACTCATGACTTGCGTACCCTGGTCAAGATCTCGTCGGGCACTCCGACTCGTGACCAAATCCCAAGCAAAGCTTCCACGACGGTATCCTAATCGATATTGCATAACGCGACAGCCTCCGGATAGCGTGTCGCGTAATCAATGACAGTTAAAATATAACGATTTCGCTTGTGCGCACGCGGGTTTTATCGGTCCGATTAAATCCATCGCAACACGGTGGAATGGTTCATCGATAAGAGGTATATTCGTCAAGGGAACGGGTCGATGATTTGTTTTCGGTGCCATCCGCTGAGACTTGTTACAGATGAGACAAAAACACTTAACGTCTCCCTGGACCCCTAGCCAGTAGAATCCTTTGACAAGACCTTCATTTGTCTTGGCAATCCCAATGAGTCCTCAGTAGTGAAGGGGGGCACCCTACGAACAATGGGAAAATACATTACAGACACCCCTGGGTACGTCTACGGACAAGATTTCTACGGACAAAATATCGTCCTAGGGCACTCTACGGACAATGGGAATTTTGTATAGCGACTAGCACACCATGGATCAATATGACGTCACGGTACTGGACACTTGCAACAATGTAGCAAGTACCGTGACGTCATGCCACCTGTTTCATTTCTATACAAAGTGTTATGCATTCGCGTACGTGTCAGTGGATCGTATAGTATGTTTTAAATTTTTTAGGCAAGAAAGAATAAATCTTTTCGAGGCAGTGGAGTGGCCCTGAAAAGGGCCGTTGTTTGTTATGTTAACACTATTCCGTTAACATAGAAGGCATCGCATAGGTCTTCTTCTCTTTCTCAAACTTCGTCTAACATCTGGCCCATAAATCAGAACTCGCTTCAGACAGCCTTGTCTTTCCACATAGGTCCTTCTTTTCCAAACGATTGTCTCGGTGATCCTAACGATTCTCCATGATGATCTCACATACATGGGTAAGTCCAAACGGAAAAACAACGACGATACGAAAGCAGACGATTCAACGTTGGTCCACATCTTTGTGACGATGAACAGGTGAAGGGAATGAAGTGAACCGCGTTTATTTATAGTGGAAGACCGGATCGAAACGGATTGAAATTGTTCACCAATCTCAACACGCGTTACAAAATTCAGTCACTTCGCGGAGTCTGTCTTCCAATCCGAAGAGAGCTACCTGTGACGTCACATACCCTATATAGGTGCACTTGCGTCTGTCTGCAGTGAATGGATGCGACATTGTTTTGTGAAACATGCCGGAAACTAAGAAGACGATGAATTGGGGTGAACCGGCTTTGGAGACGAGAAGCGATGGCATAGCAGTGGCTACCAAAGTCAACACAGGACTACTACCAGAAGAAGTTGATTTCAATTGGGATTTAGCAGATTTTCTCTCTTCTTCACAAGAATTTGTTCCAGGACCAGCACCTTCGTCACCTTCTCCTTCTTTACCACACGTCAACGATTTTAAACAGAGACAGAAAGAAGAATTGGAGAAATTTTTACAACAGCAGGAAGAAGCAGAACAAGCATTACTCCTTGAACAGCAACAGCGAGAAGAAGAGACAAGAAGGAAACGACAGGAAGAAGCAGCAGAGAAGAAACAAAGTCTAGGAGAGAAGGAGAACAGTGAAAGTCAAAGGGTAATGATACTCTTGGACATTTTGGCCGAGTTAAGAAGTCTGAAACAAATGTATCAGACTTCTTTATTACGACCCAAGAGAAAAAAACCTTCCCGAGTCAAACAGTCCAACCCTGTTACTACACCGGAGATACCACCCCTAGTAATTTCTACCAAATCATTGACAGGAGCAAGACCAGAAGTAGGCCTTGGCCGTGGCAAAGTGGATTGCTTCTCGTTCCTAAGTTTGTTCTAAGAAAAATAACAAACACCCAACGGTCCTTTTTAGGGCCACTCATTTCTTTCGAAAAGAGATAGTATTCATTTTGCCAAAATAAATTAAAACTAAAAATCCATTTTATTTTTTTAACCCTATGATGTACGTGTTGGGAGTGCATGAGTGTAGGCCCTTATTCTAAAAAATCAAAACCAGGAGACACTTACTTTTTTTAGTCTGGTCTATTCTGGTACAAATATTTACAATTCAATGTCACAACACAACACAACACAACACTTTTTAAAAATGTTCATAGACTTCTTCTGTGTCTTTATTTCTTTCACTCTCTCTGTTTTTTGAATTTTTTCACTTTCACAGTTTTTTCCTCCTCCTCTTCTTCCTCACTTTTTCTCGTCTTCTTTTCTTTTCTATCTTCTCTTTCTGAATGTTTCGGGTTCTTCTTTTACCGAGGTCACCTCTTATTCTTCCTCCTCCTGCTCCTGTTGTTTCTTAGGGCAGTCTGAAGACCAATGTCCCTTCTCTTGACAATGATAACAGGTATCCTGACTTTTGTCTCTTTTGACACTGATCTTGCTTTTTGGACGATCTGGACATTCTGTAGCCCAATGCCCTTTCTTCTGGCAGATATAGCAAGTATCTTGACTTTTATCTCGAACGGAGGGAGAGTAGTCCGTCGGCTTGTCTGAAGAAAACTTTCTTATCACACCTCGCAAAACTCTAATCAGAAGTTCGATTTGTGTGGGTTCTTCCATCGTGCTGATCGGCTTGAGAGTGAAATGAATACTGAGAGGAAAGTCACCAGCCCTTTATATATGCACTAAGCCTAACATGGATATACAGGGGTCCATGGCGTTTAAAATGTAGTCATTTGACGTTTTGCAGTCAAGATGAAACGATCGCATCATTTCGTAAAGAAAGGAGAAGAAAGTAAGAGGCAGAAACGTGATTTATCGCCTCGAACAGTAGCTGAAGTCTTGCCTCAAATTCATGCCAGCGATTTTGAAGATGAGATGAGTGAGCCAGAATCTAGACCTAGAGAGTCTACGCTAAGTCAAAATCCATCATCACCAATAAACCCTGAAAAGTACTACCACATTCGAGAGACTGACAAACGCTCCTCCAGAAAATTTAGAACTACGGCCTACACGTACGCGGTGAAGTTTAAGGATTTCAAGTCCGACGTACCGTTGGCGAAAGCAGAAGGGTTCATCACTGATGTGTGGGATTCTTTGTTAACCACACTGAAACGGCAATGTGAAGCCAAAGAAGACGATCGCTTGAGACTTTCTATTCATCACGACAGTCTGAAGGCGTCAATTCTGACGGACTGCTAAACTCGATCCAAACGGGGGACGTTTGGATCGAGTTTAGCAGTCCATCAGAATTGACGCCTTCCAAAGTCATCGACAAGATTCAACACGTGCAGCAATCCAACGACAAGTTTCACATCACCGATGGAAAAGCGACACTGTTCATGACCCACGTGTCTCTTCCCCAAGGGACCGGACGCAAAAAGGTGTTATTGGTGGACGACCTTCTCATCACCAAAACGAGCCTCGTCCGAATTAACAACCCTCAAGACAAGATGTGTTTAGCCCGTGCCATCGTGGTGGGACGAACGTATGCCGACAAGAACGACACGGCAGAATGGAAAAGAGCCTGGCAAACTATTCAAAAATCTAGCTGAGCCAAACAACGAAGAGAAGAAGAACTCCTGTTACAGCAAGCTGGCCTTTCCAAAGACACACCCTGTGGCATTCCTGAAATGCAAAAGTTGCAAGACGTCTTGGCTCCACGCTACACCTTGAAAGTGCACCCTCAAGAAGTGCGCGGACCTCTGTTGTTTCGAGGCAAAATTTCAAAGACGGAAAATACATTCACGTCTATCATCACGATGAACATTTCGATGCCATTACCAGTATCACTGCATTTCTGGGATACAGTTATTACTGTGAGAAATGTGACTATGGCTATAACAATCGAGAGCAACACAAGTATTGTGGATCGAAATGTGAGGGATGTTTAGCCTCTAAGCCCTGTCTTGACCAAGGACAAGAACGAGTGCATTGCCCAGCTTGTCAGCGCACGTTTGTCAGCCCTACCTGTTACTAACAACATTTAAAGTCGCAAGGTTCACAGCAGAAAAGTGCTTTCAGCTCCTGAGATTGTGCCCTACTTGTGGACAAGGCTTACGTACCAATAATGCCAAGGCGCACGTCTGTTCAGGAAAGAAGCGATATCACATTTGTCGCCAAGTCGTGGACTTGGAACACCAATGCTACATTCAAAAATACCAATCCAAACATGAAGAAGAAGAAGATAATGACCAGAAGAAAAGCCATTTCATCTTTTTCGATTTCGAATGCATGCAAGAGATTGTCATTCACATTCCTAATTTCTGCGTGGCTCACCGAGCGTGTGAGAAGTGCATCCAAGAACCTATCTTTACTCATTGCCCTCACTGTAGCAAGATTCCTGGAGGACGTGAAGAAATCTTTCGGGGACCAAACACGCTGACCGAATTTGCTCAAATGATCTGAGACCCTATTGACGAGAAGTGGAGCCAAGAAGACATCGAAAGTTACGGAGATTGTCATCGCTATGCCACGGTGATGGCTCACAATTTTTCGGGATACGACGGGCAATTTCTCCTCAGATACTATACGGAACAAAGTACCGAACGTCCTAAAGTCATTTTGAAGGGAACCAAAATCATTTCCATGCAAGTGGGTCAAGTGCAGTTTAAAGATTCGATGAGTTACTTGGCCATGCCTTTGGGTCGCATGCCTAAAACATTTGGAATGACAGAGATGGTCAAAGGTTATTTTGCACACTTTTCAATACCGAAGCCAATGAACACGCCGTTCTACCCCATTTGCCCGAGGCTCACTAATACGACCCCGACAACATGCGTACCGAAGAACGAGAAGCTTTCCACGCATGGTACCAGACTCACACCTCTAACCCTTTCGATTTTCAGGAAGAAATGTTAAAGTATTGTCGTTCCGACGTGGACATGTTACGGCGTTGCTGTGGAAAATTTCGAGAACTGTTCATGGAACACGGAGGAATCGATCCTTTGAAAGAAGCCTTCACCATTGCCAAAGCGTGTTCCTTAGTGTACCGCCAACGATTCATGCCTGAAAACACCCTAGCTGTCATCAGTCCTCAAACGACGAACTTTGTCAAACGTCAATACTCGGTCAAAGCCTTACGCTGGTTACATTACTTGTGCGACAAGGAAGACAAATGGATCCAACATGCTCGGAACGGAATCGGCAAAAAAGACCATCGGAACGTATTCGTTGGATGGTTGGGACTTAGAAAACCCCCAGATCGTGTACAAGTTTAACGGCTGATTATTTCATGAATGCCCCATCTGTTACCCTCAACGCAACACTAAAAATCAGTTTTTACAACGAACCATGGAAAACTTGTACCAGGCCACTTTTCAACGGCGATCAAAGTTAGAAGAGCAAGGGTACCAAATGGTAGAAATGTGGGAACACGAGAACGATTACCGTTTGAAAACCGATCCCGAGTTTAATCGCATCGTGGAAAGTTACAAGCTGGTGGACCCACTGAATCCAAGGGACAGTTTGTACGGAGGACGGACTAATGCCACCTGTTTGCTGTACCAAGTCGACGAAGAGAAAGGAGAGGAAATCAAATACTTGGACGTGTGTTCTCTGTATCCGTACGTGTGCAAATACTGTCACTTTCACGCAGGGCATCAGCAATTGCTCACGGAACACATCGACGTGGGCAACATTCGCCAATACGAAGGATTGATCAAATGTAAAGTCTTGCCTCCACGTGCTTGTTCCATCCCATTTTACCTCATCATTGCCAAGGAAAACTGATGTTTCCCTTGTGCCGTACTTGTGCCGAAACGTGCAACCAAAACCAACCTTGTCAGCACACTCACGAAGAACGCGTCCTGACAGGAACGTGGGTCAGCGTGGAATTGTTCAAAGCTCTGGACTTGGGATACCAACTGTTAGAAGTGTACGAAATTTACCACTTTCCCAAGACAGAAAAATACCACAAGGGCGACGAGACTCAGAAAGGCATTTTCGCAGACTACGTGAATGCCTTTTTGAAACTGAAACAAGAAGCCAGCGGCTATCCTACCTGGTGCAGCACTCCCGAAGACCAAACAAACATCAAAGACAAATACTGGGAGCAGGAAAGGATCATTTTAGACCACGTGCAGAAAAACGATGGAAGGCGATGGTTTGCCAAAGTGATGTTAAATTGCTTGTGGGGCAAAATGGCACAACGACCGTGTTTACCCAAGACGGAGTATTTGACAGAACCTTCCCGCTACTTCCAGATGATTCACGACAAAACTAAATACACGAAACACGTGGACGTCCTTCGTGAGGACTTGATCTTAGTCAATTATGAAGAAGAACTGGACTTTGTAGAAGCCGACCAATTTGGAAATGTCATCATTGCGGCTTACGTGACAGCCCATGCTCGCTGAAAACTGTACGAAGCTTTAGAATTGTGTGCTGTATTTTGACACGGACAGTTGCATCTACATCGATCGCCTGGGTCAACCTCACCCTGTCATCGAAGGAGACCGTTTAGGAGCCTGGACGGACGACAATCCCGACGACGAGATTCTAAGTTTTGCAAGTGGCTGTCCCAAACATTACGGCTACGAATACCGTGACCCACAAGGAGAAGTGTACACCGAGTGTAAAGTGAAAGGATTGACTTTCAATTATCGCACCAGTCGACTGGTAAACTTTGGCGTCTTGAAAGAAGCCTTGCAGTCTGGACAGGATGGAAATTTTAAAGTGACCAACCACGAACCGCACAAGATTGTACGTTTACCCACACACCAAATCGTTAGCCGGCCCTTGGAAAAAGTCTATCAAATCGTGTACCAGAAGCGAGTTCGGCTTCCCAACCACTTCACTTTACCGTACGGTCACGACGATATTGGCCAGCATATAAAAAAGGACATCGTTCAAGACCGATAGTTCATTGTGACTACCATTGCCAAGCGAGAAAGATGAATCCCTTCAAACAGCAAGCATCAAGCAAGAGCAAACTCGAGTGCGATGCTGTGCCTTACGATGGCAGGGATCTCGTACGCTGTGACGTCAGCGATTCAGTACCACAACATGGGAATTTTGCTATAACTACTACTACCATACCTACCATGGAAAGTGATGCTGTGCATGTCAAACCGGACGGATGCGAAAGCGATGCCACTCGTTATCGTACTCCTTTTCACTTTACTGGTTTTCATGGTGGATATCATCATGATGAAACCATGCGGCTACCACCCTACGGATGTCATGCAAAACTGTGCACACTCCTGCATATTTCACCATACCCTCATCGAAATGAACCTGTGAAAGACGAATATTCGTTCCCTGTGCGTTTGCCTGAATACTGCGAATTTGAAAGTCGGATCCAAACCTTCCGAGGAAAATGGCCAAAATATCTGGGAGGACCTACCCCCGAAGAATTAGCTAGAGCCGTATTTATCTACTTGGGCGAAGGGGATAAAGTCAAGTGCTTCAGTTGCGGTGTGTCACTTCACGAGTGGGAGAAGAAAGATTGCGCTTACCTGGAATATGCTGGATGGTCTCCAGATTGTTACTACGTACCTTTAGTGGAACCTCGTCATTGAAGTGGGCATACCATGTCGTGTAAGAAACCAGCTACGTGGCTAGGAGTGAAACGTTGGACAACCCCTAGACAAGTATTTAAACCCCATTTGAAAAATAATCTTTAAACATTACCAAACGAATTGCAAGAGAAGATCTACAAGGACATTTGGCTGGGACTTGCCAGAGCAAAATCTCAATTAGTGACTGAGGAATTTTTATGTCGAGATATTCACAAGAGGAAATTGACAAAAGTCAACAAACAAGTCAGGTTTCTCTGGATCAAGGGTGCGTTCTTCCTAATATTCCGCTTTAGACCATTTACATTTTAAGATTTTATTGACATTTTTGACCGATTCCTGGAATGGTAGTGGCCAGAAATTACTCACTTTGTCCGTTACTTTCGCTCTAGGAGAAGTGTTTGACTGACATGGTTATGGATACTTTACAAGAGAACATTCGTGGTTTGCCTGTGGAGTTGAGAGAACGCATTTACCGCGAGTTCGTCAAAATACAAGTGAAACGCAAAGAACCATTGCATCCGTTACGTCACCGATGTTTGAACCACTGGTACCTAAATGCTATAAGAGGACTGATTCTGATGAAAGTGTTCCAGTGGTCAGACATTGATGAATCGCTTGAAATTAATAAATTTTTGGATGCCACTCATTCAACTTACAAGGTGATCCTAAGACACCGAATTCCAACGGACGAGTTAGAGGATTACAACAAATCTTTACAAGAACAATTCTATCTAGTTCAAGAGTAAACTTCTGTGCGACGTGTGGTGTGTGAGTTAGGGACTAAACTTTTTTGGTACGGTACTAAAATAAAATCGAAGCTGTTCAAAAGTACACTTATTACCTTACACCTAAGAGGGTATAAAAACGGACTACCATGCCACAACCTTTATCATTCGTGATACAACAGATTCCGTGGAAGGAAATCAATGACACTATTCAAACGGTGGAGGATTACCAACACTTATTACGAGAACTGTGTCCATTGAATTGGGGTCGACGTGTAGTGTGTGTCTTAGTGACTTGCTTTCTGGGATTTCGTTTACCAGCTGATTCCTTTTGGACTCTTACGAACAGTACATATCACTCCCAAAAGCATGAAAGTGGTCCCTTTAAATGTACACGAGAGACTCATTGTGCTCAAAGCTTTGCGCTTTCATCTTGATACTTCTCAACCTCTACGGGAAAACAAGATATTCGTCAACTTTTAGGCATTGAAGATGTGTACGACGATGTGTGTGTAGCTTGTGACTTACACCCTCACTTGAAAGATGTACGTGACTGGAAAAGTTGGGGTTTTGAGGCTTGGACAAAGAAGTGGCACACTATACAAAAGATTTGTAATCCTAAGAAATTAAAACGTTCAGTGACAAAAGTAACTTTTAAACCAGTGTTAGTGACAGTGCCAGAAGAAGAAGAAGAAGAAGAAGAAGAAGAAGAAGAAGAAGAAGAAGAAGTCGTGACCGAGGAAAACCACTCTCTTCAGGACAGGACCGTAATCGACATCCCCGAAATTTCATTCCGGGAGGACTCTTGTGTGACTGTGCCAAGGATTGTTGAGACTCTAAGAACATTACACTCTGCCCCTACGATTTCACCTCTGGATCACCACAAATGTTGTACAGAGACTTGTTTATATTCCAGTATGATCGTTTTGATGTGTCTTTTATTCATGTACGTTATGTATTTTTGTCTTTCGTGTTGTTCACAATTAAAGATAACAATAAACGTGTCTTGAAAAAAGTATAAAAACTCTTGTCTTGTCTGTTTTCGTGTCAAAAGTAACTTTTCTTACACTACTATGGCTACCTCTACCGTCTCTGCTCCCTCTTCCTCCACTGTCAAAATCATTGACGAACACGTAGATCGGACTAGTTGGGAGACCTTGTATCTTCGCCATCCCTTTAACATGCTCATTGCTGGACCAAGCGGTTCAGGCAAAACCGAATTTGTCAAACGTTTGATCGAACATAAACATCATTTGATTGATCGTCCACCTCAACAAATCGTGTGGTGTTACAAAGAGTGGCAATCGGTGTGCAGCCTTCTGCGAGAAAGTCAAGGCGATTCCATCGTCTTTGTGGAAGGCATTCCTGGCGAGGGCGACGGGATCGTGTCTGACCCTAGTGAAACTCATTTGGTTATTTCTGACGACATGTTAGGAGAAGACGAAGATGAAATTAAACTCTGGTTTACGCCCAAAGGGCATCATCGTAATGCCAGTGTCATTTACATCACCCAAAATTTGTTTCAACAAAGTAAAGCCCATCGTACCATCAGTCTCAATGCTCATTACGTGGTCTTGCTTAAAAGCCCTAGAGATAAATCGCAAGTACAAGTCTTAGCCGAACAGTTAGGAACGCCTTGGCTGACTCATGCGTACGACGATACCACTCTAGCCCCACACGCTTATTTACTAGTGGATTTAAAACCCACCACTTCCGATTATTTGCGATTTCGTACCTATCTGTTTCACCACTGGTGCCAAGACGGAGGGCCTGTCGTGTACACGTCCCCTTCGTCGACTTATTCACAATCACCAAAAAAAGTCTATAAAAACCTCGGTCACTTTGGCTCTGTCTCACACATCGTCAACATGACGTCCCTTCAGTCTCATCTTCCCATCAAATTGATTCGTGCCTTGTACGGTATCAGTCGCGAAAAAAATCCACAAATACGTGCTCGTATCTTAGAAGATAGTCTCAAAGAAGTCTTACGATGGTTTACGGTGACAGCACGTCAATTACTGCAAGGCATCATTCACATTTGACATGAAACTAAACGTTTCTTTGAGAGAAACAAAGTAGCCTTGATGCAACTAGTCGATCCTCGCATCGACACTCAAACCAAAAAGCAAATCATTTGAAACCTGGACGAAGCGGTTCTCTAGGAGGTGTCATCATTCGTTCCCTCTTAAAATGGGATCCTAATGCTCCCAAAGTCGTCCCCAAGAAAAAAGCCACGACCAAACGTACCCAGAAGAAAAAGAAAAAGAGCAACGGTGTCAAGACCAGGTCACAGCCTCAGAAAAAGAAGAAGAAAAGTCCACAGAAAACAGCTTCTACCCGCAAGAGCGTCTCCAAAAACTTCTCCTCCAGCGGTTACACCCTCTTCCTCTTTAGCAGCAGTGGCCGCTGCTCACAAAGTACCTGCCCCCAAAATCAAAGTCCAAGAGAGAACGGGTGTGTTACAGAGTTTACTGGATTTGTCCAAGCAAGAACTTTTCCGATTTAGTCCGTTGCGAACTCCTCCACGACGTGTGTTGCCTGTCATCAAGTTGATACGACGTAAAGACAATCAGTGGCGACGCATTCCAGTATAAAAAGACCTGAGGCAAACAATACGGATCAGTGTTTTTGTGCTACTATACGCCCAAAGATGTCCCCTCCAAGAAGTGCACACCGTTACCATCGTGTTCCTTCTCCGGTCCAAAAAGGAAAAGGAAAACGAAAACGACAGTCACGTCATCCTAAAAAGCGCTTAGCCAAACATAACGTCACCCATTGAAAAGACACACTCGTCCAAAGAAAAAGAGGAGAAGCCACCAAAGGGGAGGATTATACATTAATAATGGTAAGTTAGTAGATAATTTCGCCACAAAGTTAGAGAACAAGTTCCTAAAGAAACAATAAGACGAAAGGATGCATGTCGAGTCATGGACTTCAGTGTAATTTGTGCACCAAAAGATGTTTCCTCATTGTCGTTCTCCTGTCCAGAAAGGAAAAAGAAAAAGACAGTTTCGTCATCCGAGAAAACGCTTAGTCAAACATAGACGTGACCCCAGAAAAGACACACTCGTCCAAAGAAAAGAGGAGATACCAAAGAGGAGGATTCTTTGGCGATTTTTGGAAAACACATCGTCACCTTTATGACGAAGCGATAGTCCCCAAAAAGGATAAAAGACCGTGTGACAAGTCATCGACGTTAGTGTATTTTTTGCTGTGTGCCACGGAACCAATGAACCAACCGAGAAAGATGTCACCCCAAAAAAGACATTCCTTTTCTACCCCCAAAGGAAAGAAAAGGAAAGGACTGCCACCTCGTTTAGCCAAACATTGGGACATGTCCGTCCTGTCCAAAAGCTCCTCCACCCATGCGAAAAAAACTCATTCAAACTGCCTCCAAAGACGTCATCGATACCGTGTGTGAATGTTGTCTGAATGTCTTGAAAGGCACAATACCTTTGTCTAAACACCAGAAAGAATGCTTAGCCAAACATCGACACGTTCTTCGCCAAATGGTCCAAAAGAAAATACCCATTGGTCAAAGAAAAAGATGTGGGTGCAACGCGGAGGAATTTTGCCCTTTTTGCCCATGTTACTGAAAGGAGTAATGGGAACAGCAGGAAGACCCTTACTGAAAGGAGTAATGGGAGCAATAGGAGGACTATTGGGAAACATCCTGGGAGGATGAAAATAAAAGGGTCCAAGAAGATAAAAGGGACCTTTGGAGTCAAAAGATCTCAGACGTGATCCTTGAAATCCGATGGATGGACGAAAACTGGCTTTAGTACCTTACAAACGATGGATGGAATACCATCGTTGGCAGGAACAACGAACCCCGCATTTACCTCCCAATCCTCATTTGACCGAGATGTCCCAGTAACAACACGAATTACAATCATTGATGAATCGCAGCAATTTGTCAGAAACGGAAAAATCTCAATGGTACGGTCAATTCTTACAACGACTGCAACTCTTTCATCAGAAAGCTTTAGACGAAACAGCTGTACCCACTCTGAAAGATTTTAAGGCCTTGATGAAAAGTCCATCACCACCACTAGCCCCAGTAATCAAGACAAAAAGTCCACAGCCACTAGTCCCAGTGATCAAGACAGAAAAAGAAGAAGAGCTTCAAACTCCACCAGAAAAAATATGCAAGTTAACAACACCACCTATATCCAGAATTGGTTGGATTAAAAAGATGATGGCGACCCCTTTTTCCTCAGAAGAGAAGAAGAAAGTAGTAAAACCAGAAGTGAAACAAGAACTGATTACCCCAGTTCAGACATCTTCCTCCTCGACACCTATCGCTCGTCGGACACGCAAAGCATTACAATCCAAGAAAATACCACCCGAAGAAAAGAGGAGCATCAGTGAAGAGTGGATCACATATTAAAAAATGGAGAAGGTGTTAGCCAGCATTTACTACGATCCATCCCATCCTGCAGGTTACGGAGGAATTCAGAAATTGTATCGTGCTGCCAAAACTGGACTGAAAAGTGTTCGTTTGCCTCAAGTGCAACGCTGGTTACAAGAACAAGCCACGTACACCTTACACAAAAAACCGATTCGACGAAAATTTTCCAGAAGTCGCACCTGAGTGGAGGGCATCGATCATCAATGGCAAGCCGATTTAGCCGATGTCTCTCAATTGGCCACCTACAATCGTGGTTACAAATTTTTGTTTTGTGCCATCGACGTCTTTTCCAAATTTGCTTGGGTCGTGCCATTGACTTCCAAATCGAGCAGTGAGTTAGTGCGAGCCCTCAAACTGGTGTTGAAACAAAGTGGGCGTCACCCTCTTCGATGGCAAACTGACAAAGACACCGAATTTCTGAATCAAGCTTTCCAAAAAGAATTGAAGAAACATGACATAGATTTTTTCACCACCGAGAATTCCGAAACCAAAGCCAGCATCGTGGAACGTTTTCAACGCACCTTGAAAGAACGCATGTGGAAATATTTTACGCATCAACACACTCTCAAGTACATCGACGTCTTGCCACACCTCGTCCAATCGTACAACCAATCTTACCATCGGAGCATCGGACGTGCCCCCCAAAAAGTGACTCCCGAGAACGCTGTGACCGTCTTCGAGCGCCTGTTTGGTACGTCCCCGACAGTGACTGTTCCCAAGAAAGGTGAAGTGTTGGGATCAAGAGATTGGGTGCGCATTGGCAAAACCAAATGCACTTTCGACAAAGGTTACTTACCCAACTGGACCACCGAATAGGTTCGTGTCACCGAATGTGTGCGTGGCCGTCATCCTCGAGTCTATAAATTGGAAGACATGAACGGGGAAGTGTTAAAAGGAACGTTTTACTTGCCCGATTTACAACGTGTGACCAAAAAAGAAGACGACGTGTACGAGATAGAAAGCATTCTCGATCGAAGAACCCGAAAAGTGGGACAACGACGTGTCAAAGAAGTCAAAGTACGTTGGAAGGGATATCCTCCCAGTTTGACTCTTGGATCGACGCTTCGCAACTCATCGACTATAAAAAGAAGTGATCATCATGCCCTTCAACACAGCCTCAGCTACCGCGGGAATCACTCCGTCGCCCAGTTCTTCTCTGCAAGATCTACAAAAGCAACCCTTGTGGGTGTGGTGTGGAAAGGTGTGCCTAAAACGCAAATCGTCATTTTCTGCCAAATCTTTGTGGTGTATTGTGTCATCGGTGCTGCCATTGCCAATTTGAGTTTGCAACAAGGAGACAAACAATTGTGGACCATTTTACTTAGCAGTTGCATTGGTTACCTTCTTCCCAATCCGTCTCTGAAATATTCCTATAACGGAAACAACAACGGGAGCCTTGCGTCCAACGCTAGTCCCCCATCCAACAGTCACCTTAACCATCCTTTTTTAGACACTCCTCTGACTTCTAGTGTCTCCTCGGACACTAGAACTGTGGAATTATGAACAACCAATTTTACTTAACGTTACCCAGTGACAGTTCCATGGAGGTGTATCCCAATAATATCTTATGCTGTTACACGGCCAAATTACCTCAGGCCATCCAATTGGATCACGAAGCCCATTCGGAAGTGGCTTTAGTGGAAATGATTTACGCTACACAAATCAAAAACATCGTTGAAAATCAAAACACTTTTACGATAGAAGTTCATGACGAACAAGTGCAACAACACTTGGATGAACGCAGCAGTGTAGCTGACTCTATGAAATCACAAGACCCCAAAACTAAACGAACCACTTATCGGTTGAAAATTCTCTCAGGCTATTATTTTAGTGGTCAACATTTGGTGAACGCTATTGCTGACAGGTTCAATAACGTCTTTGGTAAAGTCTTGGAGAAAACCAGAAAAAGTGTCACGATCGAATACCACAAAATAGTTCCTCGCCTACTCGTCAAATTTTCAGAGGACAAATTATTGGCCATTACATTTTGTCCTGAATTGTATGACATTTTGGGTGGAGACACAAAGTTGATCAAGATTGCAAAATAAATACTAGCCGTGATCGGTAACTCGGATTTTGGAAATATTTTAGATTCCCTGTAGAAATGAACCAAGGACTGAATTTGATTTTTGTGTTCTCCAATGTGGCGGAGTAAAACGTGGTGGGACACACCTCTGTACCGTTACTGCGTGTCATTCCTTTCAAAGTGGATTCTGCCACGAACGCTGACGAGGAAGGTGGAAACACCTATCACGTTCGCCGCGGATTTGTACATCCTCACTATTTGCCCGTCAGTAAGTCGTATTTCGACACTGTCAACATTACTATAAAAGGATATCTGGGACAAAATATTCCATTCACCAAAGGGAAAATCACAGTGAAACTCCATTTTCGAAAACGATTACTCTAACCTTTTGTCAGTCATGTATCCTGTGTACCGAGGAGTCGCTCAACAACAAGGACATGGTTTAGGAGATATGCTAAAATCAGCCTTTCGTAAAGTGGCTCCCGTTTTGAAACCGATGGTGAAACGGGGATTGCACGCCTTGAAAGATGTCGCGTTGACGCACGACAAAGAATTTCTCCAAAATGTCATCATTGACAAACAAAACCCCAAAGAAGCTTTCTTGAGAGCAGGCAAAAATGTCTTGCTTCAAACGGGTAAAGACATTTTGGGCCGGCTAGAAACTCCTATAAATGCCCTGGGCGATGCCGAGTCAGACATTCCTGCTTCTCTGATGCCACAGTAAGGACAAGGCAGAAAAAGACGACGAAGACACACCTTGAGAGGACTTCACACCCCTGGAGCTAGAAAGACTAAGAAAAGAAAAACTGTCCGAGAGTTAGACGTTTTTGATTATTAAATCAGAGAAAATGATGCACATAGAGTCTTGCGCTTGTTCCAAGTCCGAACTGGATCTGTTTGCCATGCCACCCACCATGATGACAATGCAAGAATCCCAATGGGTCGAATTTCATCCCGTCTCCTCTTTGACGGATTCAGCTTCCATCGAGTTTGAAATCAAAGGACAACCCGAAGATTACATCGATCTGAATAGCAGTTGCTTGTATCTGAAAATCAAAGTGATCAAAACAGACAACACCAATCCGGGAGACGATGCTAGAGTAGCTCCCGTCAACAGTTTCATGCATTCCTTGTTCAGCAAAGTGGATTTGTACTTGAATAACAAACTGGTCAGCAGTAGCAAGGATACTTAACCTTACCGAGCGTACCTGGAAAATCTCTTGACGTGCGGAAAAGAGGCCAAGAACACTCATCTGGATGCTTGCGTAGTTTGGAAACCTGACACCGAAGGTGAGAACAAGTTTAACGACACAGCCCTGACAACCGATGACGATCCTCACAATGTGGGCTTTAACGACCGTGGAAAGAAAATCCTGCAAGGTCGTAATTTAGAACTGATGGATCGTTTGCATTTGGACATGTGGTTGCAAGAAAAGTATTTGCTGAACGGAGTGCATATTCGCCTGAGACTCAATCGCAGCAGTGTCGCTTTCCATTTGATGGCTCATGCCAACGAGTACAAAACCATCGTCCAAGAAGCCAGACTTTACGTGCACCGCGTAGAAGTGTTACCTAAAGCGGGAAACGACATCAGTCACACATTGAGCAGATGGACCTCCAAGTATCCGATACGACGTGTAGAAGTGACAACGTTCACCATTGCTGCTGGACTCCGATCCACGATCGAAGATCATCTGTTCCAAGGACAGTTACCCAAACGTTTAATCGTTGGTATCGTCAGCAACTCAGCCCTCAACGGAGCCCGGGATCAAAATCCTTTCCAGTTTAAGCACTACAAAGTGTCCAAGATCGAAGTCAGTCGCGATGGCATGACCTTGTGTACCAGACCCTTCGAACCTAACTTTGCCCAGAAAAATTACTTGAGATAGTACTTGTTCCTGTACGAAGCTACGGGGCAAGTACGAACCAACACCAGTCACGGTATTTCGTACGAAGATTATGTAGGAGGTTACACTTTGGGGGCCTTTGATTTCACTCCAGACTAAGGCAGCGATGAGGTACATTTCCACCCTGTAAAATCCGGTGAACTGCGTGTGGAACTTCAGTTTGCAGAAGCTCTCACCGAGAAGGTCAACGTCATCTTCCATGCCGAATTCGATAATACCATAGAAATCAACAGTTTGAGAGAAGTCATTCTAGACTATTAGAAACAATGGAAGACACTTATCCCTCCTTGAACGGTAGAGAATCTTTGGAAATGGAATGGGAGGATAGCGTGAAAACAGAACCCCAAGACCAAGACAAAGAGGACGAGGTAGTGGTCAAGTCCAGATGGCCAGAACAAGAACAACATTTAGTGTCGTGTTTTGCCAAACACCTGGCGAATAAAATTATGGAATTGAGTAAGAAAGATTGTTATGGATGTCAAAACGATCATCCCAGTCAAATTCAACACGATAAATGTATGATAATGAGTCAAGAAAGAAAAATTGGACGAGTATCTGGACGACGCTTGGAGTCTCATCTTGGAAGAAGTAGTGTTGCATGAGTGGTATAAAGGCTTGTGCGATCATTCCTACTCACCATGGTCTCCTCTAGAGATCTATCGCATCGAATCTCTCTTAGCCCAGAGTCCGGAGACGGAGCAAAGAAACGATTACTTGACAGAGCGTTTCAAACAAAAAGTCAGAATTGAACTGATGACTTATCATTACCTGTGAAAAAAAAAACCACAACAAAAAATGGATACCTGGGAACTTTATTACCTTTTTAACAATAGTTCGTACACTGCTTCTTGGAATCTTGTCGTGTGCGCTAAAGATGAACTACCTCATCGCAAACCTCAAGACCATCAAGCTTATGTCATCAACATGGACGAAAGTCATCTCCCAGTAACTCACTGGGTTGCCGTCTACTTCCCTCAAGAGGATTGTGTGGAATATTTTGATTCGTATGGATTACCCCCTTTGGAAGACGACATCATTGACTTTATGAGAAGAAATACCCAGACGACACGATTCAATAATGTGAAATTACAAGGCACAGATTCCATGGTGTGTGGACAATATTGTGTGTATTTTCTTCATCAACACAGTCTTGGATATCCTTTAGAACATTTAGTGACTTATTTTGATCGTAACTCTTCTAGAAACGATGAGAAAGTAGATCGATGGTTTTGTGACCATTATGGCTATCTTTTGTCTTTAGCTAGGAAATGTAGTGTACATCAATTGCCTCATGACTTTCATCAATGGAAATCTCACATGATTTCACAACGTTGTCAACCTTGTCAAAAATAATTTGTTTGATGTTATTGTTAATTGTTAATTGTTAGTGGTTGATTGTTTGTTTGAATAAAAAAATGTTGTGTTTTGAAACAAAATGTGTCGTTTGTTTTCAAAAAACACTGTGAATATATGCTCTTTGACATTCTATCCCTCACCATGACATTCGCTATCATAACGTTCCAACTCACCAAAAACCAAATAAGGATGTTTTCTATCTTGTCCGCGTTTGAACCATATAAAGCGGGTTGGTCTCCAGTCTGGTCATCCACTGTTGACTCGTCAACCTATGAAGATGCCTTCCAGACTAGCCAAGCTGAACGAAGCTTACGTCAATTTACATCGTGTCAGGCTAAACCTGATACCGAAGCCTTAAGAGATAGAGAATGTCAGGATGTTAGCCATAGCCCAAGAGCTAGTGGAAGAGGTCTTCAGAGAGGAAATCAAAAAAGAACAAGAGGAATGGACAGAGAAGTACAGACTTCAGAAGCAGAGAGAACAGCAACAACAACAGCAGCAGCAGCAAGAACCAGACAGAGGTTTTGTCGACTGCCGTGTGGACACCAAAGAGTTCTCCTTCTCTTTCCGCAGATGTATAGGAAAGCCTGCTGCCAGACGGGGACGCAATATTAGACAGTAAAAAAAGATTGACATTACTCCCATCAACAAAAAACAGCCCTTTTCAGTTCTGCCCCACTACTCTCGAAAAGACATACTAATTCAATTGCCAAAACAAACTTGTGTGTTTGTATGTTAAAAAAAAAAAATAGAAGTGTGTCTATAAGCACTTCGTTTCTTTTGTCAGTAAAAAAATTCACCCTTCGTTTCTCTGTCTTATCAGATAATGTATGTCTGTGTTTGTAAGTAAAAAAAAGGCAACGTAAGTGTTTCTTTTAGGTCCGCGCTTTTGATGTAATGGTAAGTTTTGGTGTCAGGGAATGTTTTCCTTCACGTCCGTGCTCCAGGAATATAAAGCAGCACGCTCGTTAGTCTGGCTACCCATCGTCAACGAGACAACAGTAACAAAACGAGCAATAGAATTGCTATATTGTTTGAACTTCAAATGCACCTGGAGTATGCCAGGCTCATTTTGGATGCGCTAGCCATGGAGGCCGTTGCAGAAAGTGCCAGACTTGAGGAAGAGGAGGAAAAAAAGAAAGGAGAGCAGAAGGAAAAGAAAAGAGAGATCCTGCCTCACCTCGTCATGAGACCTCTGTGTGAGGTTAAACCTGAGGTGAGGACACCTCCACAAGCACTACTAATACAACGACAGCCACAGCCACAACCAAAACCACGAGTACCAAGAGTAGCTGCCCCTCAGATGGAAAACTAGGAGGTGGAGGCTTTGGAGGAATTAGAGAGACAGCGGCAAGAATGGGAGCAGTAGCAACATCATCCCCGGCTACAAAACAGAAGAAGACATAAGGCAGTCTTCAGAATCCCAGAAACTGAAGATTGGGGATCTGAAGCCAGTCAACTTCCCTCTGCGCTCCCAAGAACAAACATCAATTGGGAGCAGGACTGGAGCCGACGTTACGTGTGTGATGCTCTTCCAGGGAGATGTCACCATTAGTCAGGTGTATTTGAAGTTTTAAAAAACCCATCCCTTCTCAGGGCTAACCAAATCTCTAGAAAAGAGAGACTATTCAAGTTATCAATTTGTTTGAATGTAGAGTAGAGCGACTATAAACACTCACTCCTTTACTGTGTGTGTGTGTGTGTGTGTGTGTGTGTGTGTGTGTGTGTGTGTGTGTGTGTGTGTGTGTGTGTGTGTGTGTGTTGTGTTCGCGTTCATTTGTGTGGATAGTAGAGTATGTTTCATGCATTCGCGTTCGATTATGTGGATAGCATAGTGTTTTTGTCTCTTCCCGTTTGTGTGGATAGTATAATGTGTGTGTGTTTTATGCATTCGCGTTCGTTGTGTGGATAGTATAGTGTGTTTTATGCATTCGCGTTCGTTGTGTGGCTAGAAAATATGGTATGTTTTATGCATTCCCTTTCGTTTGTGTGGATAGTAAAGTGTGTTTTATGCATTCGCGTTCGTTGTGTGGATAGTACAGTGTGTTTTATGCATTCTCGTTCGTTGTGTGGATAGAAAATATGGTACGTTTTATGCATTCGCGTTCGCTGGTGTGGATAGTAAATAGGTGTGTTTTATGCTTTCTCATTCGTTTGTGAGGATAGTGAATATGGTATGTTTTATGCATTCTCGTACGTTGGTGTGGATAGTATGTATGGTGTGTTTTATGCTTTCTCATTCGTTTGTGAGGATAGAAAATATGGTATGTTTTATGCATTCTCGCTCGTTGGTGTGGATAGTATATAATATGTGAAGTGAGTGTAAGGGATGTTTTCGTTCACGTCCGTGCTTGCAGTATATAACGCGGAATGCTCGTCATTCTGGCTACCCGCGTTGACTAGTCAACACCTTCATCAAAAAATGAATTTGTTTAATAAATTAAGACACAGTTAATTTTGGATGATGGATGCAGCCTACGTGGTGGAAAGGATTGAAAAAGAATGGAGCTATCCAGGCAGCCAAGACTTTGTGACCACTCAAGCCACTAGCCTGAAAGTAGCCAGGAATCAGGTGACAGGAATGATAGAAGAGGAGGTGGAAAAAATAAGAGGATTAATCAAGCCATAAGTATGTAAGAGTGGGGACATTGAAGGAAGCCATTAATCTTGTCATCCAAGTGAGGAGATTCTTACAAGATACATTTAATTGGTCAGAGTGGTCTTTTGTCAAGTTGGGTTTACAACAATTAAAAAAAGCAGAAGACAAGATGAAAAAAGTAATGAAAGAAGAGGTAAAGAAAATCAGAGACACCTGGACAAAATAGACAAAGGAGAAGGAAACATCCAAAAAGAAAGAGGACTTTGAAAGACTGAACATAAACTGGATGAAAATACAGAAAATATTTAGAGACATGGGACATCCAGACTAGATTCCAGACGAAGAAAAGAAAAATACAAAGAAAGGAATCATTGGAAAATTAAGAAGCTGGTGGAAGAACTGGAGACAAAATAAGCAAAAACCAAATGCCCTTTTCAGAGCCACTCCACTGCCTCGAAAAGATTTATTCTTTCTTGCCTAAAAAAATTTAAAACATACTATACGATCCACTGACACGTACGCGAATGCATAACACTTTGTATAGAAATGAAACAGGTGGCATGACGTCACGGTACTTGCTACATTGTTGCAAGTGTCCAGTACCGTGACGTCATATTGATCCATGGTGTGCTAGTCGCTATACAAAATTCCCATTGTCCGTAGAGTGCCCTAGGTTGATATTTTGTCCGTAGAAATCTTGTCCGTAGACGTACCCAGGGGTGTCTGTAATGTATTTTCCCATTGTCCGTAGGGTGCCCCCCTTCACTACTGTCCTCCCAGGAGACTTTCATGCGCGAGCTTCCATATTTCGTCCCGCTTCGCTTTGGGCACGACGACTTGCTTGAAGCGCTCGTGTCCCCTCCTAGAGTGCGGTACAAGATCCTCTACTTGTACATAAACCTCAACTCGCCATTTGGAGTTCTTTTCTCCGTTCCTTCTGCAGCGTGTTTATGCAACTGCGCCAGAGTTGCGTCTTCTTGCTAGAGTTTCTTCAACTCCGCTGGAAGCACGTTATCAACCGGCGACGAAGTAACTTCCTTCGTCGTCGACTTCGCCTGACGACTCTTGGACCTGGTATCCACAACACTCACCGGTACAGGTGTACAGGTTGCTGGGTTAGGTTGTGGTAACCCATAACGACATCATAGTGTGACGTCATGTGACAATCCAGACAAGAACGCGGCTTCGATTTTTCCTTTCACGTACGGCGAATCGAGGTCAGTGACGGCAACTGGTAACGAGTCACACGCGCTGTTGGCGTTCTGGACCTCAATTACCTCCCCTTCATAGTCCTCTGACTTCACGTACTTCTTGTCGACAAGGGCGGAATAACTACACCCAGTGTCGTACAAGACAGTGGCATCTTTTCCACAGATTGTGGCAGCTGCTAGGTTTACTCGTTTACATATGGCTTTAAAATTCTTATTCAAGGCAATAATATGTTATAATTGTTGTTCTTGTGCATGCATCTAGCATCTCTTTGATTTACCTGTAACGGCTTGTTCCACTTTCTGATTCTACCTATTCAAATTAGCTAAATGTGCTAATCCACTACAGACTGTAAAGATATCTCACTAGCTATTGTCAGCCAGTTAATTAATATGTGAAGTGGTGGTTTATAACTGACTTCTTTGCCTTTAATTGCCGCTATTTAAACTGCTGAAAGAATAGTTTTACATCAGTTCCAGTCATGAATGTTTACCATTTATACATGCTACATGTGATGGGCATTATTCTTTAAGTATTTTTGTTTTTGGTTTTTGTGTGTGTGTGTGTGTGTGTGTGTGTGTGTGTGTGTGATGGAAAAAGGAAATAAGAAGTGAAACAAAAAATATTTCTTTTCCCAATTTAAAATCTTCTCTTGCCAGTTAACAAATATTATATATGTACATGAGGATTTAGTTGACTATAATAACAAACGTTATTTGGGATATGCTTTCTGTTTGTTGGACTATTTGATTACTGATCCATGGTTTCAATGCCATCATAAACCACTGTCATGTCAAGGGATAGAACTCTATCCTTATGAAGTTTTTCCATGTGTTCAACAATGCATTGTCTTGCTAGAGGTAATATAAACAAGGTTTGTCACTAACACTTCTTAAGAAAATGTGGAGTTAAATTTTAATACTTTTTCAAAGACTCAAGAGCTCATTGGATTAAAATACAACATCTGTTGATTTGGGTGAAATATGAAGTCTGTTAATTTGGGTGAAATACAAAATCTGTTGATTTTCGGTGAAATACATAATCTATTGATTTAGGTGAAGTACCAAGTCTGTTGATTTGGGTGAAATACAAACGTCTGTTGATTTGGGTGAAAATAGTATATTGATAGTCGGTGGATTTTGTTATATTGTCTGAAGTAGAATACCATAATAAAAAGCGTACAGATATGTAAATGTTGTAGCCATACCTTTTAAAAATACTATGTTGTACTTATTTATGACACTTCTTAAATTATTTTCTCATTTTTTTATTACAGGTTTCCCTGGTGACAATCCAGGAACGTGATCAGTAGACTGGATAATGTTTTTGTACAAATATTTAGCTGTCCTTGGATGAGAGGATGATCCCATGCAGGGTCAAATTGGTTTTAAGGTTTATAATCCAGATAAAACCATGCAGTATGGGATCAAGTCTTATATGGACTATCTTAATATTATTGGATATTGTCCCAAGTTTCAGTTATATATTGGTAAAAGTAGTGTTTGTGTAAGTTAAAATGGCAAAACATGGAACCTGGCTATGGACGATGCATATGTATTTTTGAACAGGGCTAAACAATTTTCATGGACATTTACTTTTTCTCTCCACGACTGTTCCTCAACCAATGGGACTTAGGAATTGGGACTGTTCTTACCACTAGGCAAGCGATACCACAAACTCTTGAAGACATAAAGCTGACAGTTTGACAAGAGACTTACACTGATATCCACGTGTCTTTTAAATGCCATGAAATACAATGGTTAAAGGCAAGTCATTCTCCTTGCTACAAGACGGTAAGCACAGAAAGTTTAAACTTTCAAAAATGACCCAAAGACTGACATTGCTAAAGAACGGCCTGATATAGTCAACCTTAATGATAAGTATATAGGGGTAGGGTGTAGAAAGATGAATAATATAGTTCAAGAACGCTTAACGTATGGAGAAATGTTTCTTTCATATACTAAGTTTAAGTTATACACTTATATATTACATACAGTATCCTCTCCAGATGTAGTAAAAATGCCTCAGCAGATGTTATGGAGACAACATCTCAGTGTTTTTCAAGCTGCTGATTTTGTTGCAGAAATCTATAGTGGAAGAACTAGTCCGTCAGAAGGGGTCCTATCGAGGCTGGAGGGTCAACATTTTCCTTGCAAAATCACAAATGGATATAATCAGAAGATTTGTGTAGTAAGTGGTCAAGCAGAAAAATAAATACATGCCTTGAGAAGTGGCATGCTGGTATTACCATGAAATGCGTACAGTGTGAAGTGCAACTTTGTGTTGCTATTGCGTTGAAAGGAGTACATATTAGCATACAAGGGGATGGGAAAGTAGTGGTGAATAAGACAAGGTAGTCTTAGATGTTAATAAAACCATGACCGCTCCGTTGGTCTAGTGGTTAGAGCGTCCGCCTCCGATGCGTGAGGTCATGGGTTTGAACCCCGGCCAAGTCATACCAAAGACATAAAAGACTTATAAAACTGGTACTAACAGCTGATTCGCTCGGCACTCAGCATTAAGAGGTTAGTGTTAGGACTGGTCAGCCTGGTGTCAGGATAATGTGACTGGGTGGGACATCATACTACATGTCTGCAGCATGATGTCCAAGTGCTTGACCTCACTATAAATTGACACGCTGCAGACATCGTAGCGATATGACTGCAGAATTGTTAATGCTACGTTAAAAATCCAAATCACACACACACACACACACACACACACACACAATAAACCAAAGTACCAAGAAATAAAAGGTATTGGACATAAATTGTTTTGAAATATTTGAATTTATCCTCGACTAGACAGGTGCAGAGTGAGTTCTTTTATCACTGCCTTTATCAGGTCTCGTCTCCTGAGATATACTATGAACTGGTTGTTGGAACATATAACTCTGTAATTATATTGCGGCAGTTTTAATTGGTTCTCAGACTTTTTTTTGCCAACCACATGAACATTGCTGAGGGTCATGGTGGACCACCTAATGATCATTCCTAATGTTGATTGTACCGTTACGTAAATATTGCAACCTTTCCTCGGATCATCGGAATGGAGCTCATGGTCCACCATTGGTTAGCGTACTAGTTTGAAAACCTCTGATGGTGTAACATTTTAAATAGTTTCTCATTCTTTGTTCATAACCAGAATTTTCATTTGTGAAAGAAAATCCAGCAATGTATGAAGAGGTGGTGTAAGAAATTATACCAGCGGTAAGGACACATCACTACTAACGTATTAAACTAGCGACATATTATTTTGACGTGGATTACCAGCATTTTTGTTCCTTAATAATTGCTATCAAATGGGGTTCTTTTCTTCTTGCTGTTGATTTTGTTGGATATTGCTGATGTAAAATGTTTCTCCTCACACATTGAACATTTTACACATTAAAGTAGGTTTCTATTTCAGCATTCTTTTTATTTTTCTGTTAAATATCTAACATCCTACTTTTGTATAACATACATCTCATCAAGGTGCCAGGATCATGTTTCACTGTCGAAAAATTATTGATGTATTTATTCACATTGGTTTATAAAAGCAGATGCTACAAACATTATGATTGACAGACCGCTGTTGTTGCTATGATAATTTATCATTTGTTGTTCTACATATAATGAATGGCAAATATCATATAATAATTCAACCATGACATAATGTTGAATTTTACCTCTAAGTGCCTATAATAGAACAGTTTATTATTCATCTGAAGACCATATTTCTTGTAGGATCAATTCATTGTATGTAGTCTTGAGGTAATGAAATAAGTAATATGAAGAAATATATATTTAAAGATAAAATGTGCAAAAGGCATTGATTTCAGAATGACTTTTTATAAGAATTTGCCATTTTCTTAATTTCATTTTTTTAAAAACCGTAAGAAATCTGCTAATTTTAATGCAGAATGTATGCCAAGAACATGGATGCATTCAAGTATTATCTGATGACATTTTGTGTGTGGGGGTGTGTGTGATTTGGATTTTTAACGTAGCATTAACAATTCTGCACTCATATCGCTACGATGCAGTGTTACAGTTTATAGTGATGTCTAGCACTGAAGCATCATGCCTCAGACATGTAGCATCATGTCCCAACCAGTCGCATTTTCCTGACACCAGGCCGACCAGTACTAGCACTAACCTCTTAATGCTGAGCGCCAATCTAGGCAGATGCTAGTACCATTTTTTTCAGTCTTTGGCATGACTCAGCCGGAGTTCGAACCCGCGACTTTCCACATCCGAGGCGGATGCTGAAACGACTAGGCCACTGGAGCGGTTGATAACATTTTGTACAATTCTGTTTAATATTACTAGTTCAATGCAGTAATACTGATGTTGGTTAAAACTTTGTTTATCAGTTCCGAAAAGAATTCAGCATATAGTTAGATCAGATGGTTGCAAACAACTCAGCATGTGGATACATGTCATGTGAAGACAACTTGGCATGTGATACACATGTGCAAACAACTCAGCATGTGATACACGTCATGTGAAAACAACTCAGCATGTGATACACAAAATGTGAAAACAACTCAGCATGTGATACACATCATGTGTAAACAGCTCATCAGTACCAGTTTAATACCAGCTTGTGGCTGTTATTGTTAGTTTGTTAGTGTAGGAGTTCTTTATGTCACCTATGCTGATACTGTAGCTATATTCGTTCAGATTCAAGACCAAACAAGATGCTATGTGAAAATTCAAGTTCAGTATTTATACTTATTTGGGTAACACAACACCTAAAATATATGTATTTGTCCTATCAAAAATTTACACAGATAAGTCTGCATAATTATATTGAACACATCTAAGCTTAAGCCAGTGCATATTACTTTGAAACATCACACAGAGTCAATGAAGTATTGATCATTGTATGGTCACAGAGAAGTATCAGATACTGTGATTGAAGGTGAGAAATTAAACAAAGAATGAAGTTTATTTTACAAAGAAAAATAAAATTGCAAATATGATACAATAACTTGTTTAGTATCACACTATGTATCATTGTTACCATGAATGGGTATGTTGGATAGTTTGAAAATTTTCATGATAGAATATATGAAAAACTAATCAGTCTCATCTGTGTACATCTTGTTGAGCCACAGAACAAATACTACACAGTGATATGAAATGAAATCAGTGTAGCCAGCGAACAAATACTACACATTGATATGAAATGAAATCAGTGTAGCCACAGAACAAACACTACACCACAATGTGAAATGAAATCAATTTATTAACATAAACAATCAATGAACAGGACTATCATGTTTTTAAGTATTAGTTATTTCTTAAATAAGTCTATTAACCGTAGTTACCATGCAATGAATTGATTATTTCAGAAGGACATGCCGTGTGTAGGCAACTTTAATGTCTTGATCCTCTCTTCAGATTGGTCTATAAAATTTTCCTTCTACTGAATGATGTGCACCCCCGCTGAAAATAGAAACAATGGTGTAAAAATGCAAACTATACATACCAAAATAAATTAATTTTCATGTTTCTATTTTGACCTGCAAATGGGTGTGAAATAAATGAATATTTACAGGATTGGTTGTGAACCTTCACTCTGATAAAAGTTGGTAATGAAGTTTGCCACAGACATGGCATGCGTTCTGGTCATTGATTAGCCAGATAGCTTACCACAAATTATTATATAAAGCTTTCTGGTCAGTGATTAGCATGAATGTTTGCACAAAATAATTGTTACAACTATTCAGGCAATCTTAACCAGTATCCCAGCCAAGATGCAATTTTGGTCCACTAATACATCAATTAATACAGCAAAACACAAGCTGTGTGACGCTTAAGTTTAAATATCAGTTTAATTTTTTTCCTCCGTTCAGCTAGTGCAACAATTTAAGGTTGCGATCTTCTGGTTAGTGGCAACAGTGAAATCTGAGGCTTTCACTTGAAATGTTCTGATAGATGACAGAAGATAAAAGGAACAAATATCATAACAATGGAGGAAAAAAGCACATTGGTTTGAATACTATGCATGGATCACAATGTACCAGTAACTTCAAACCAACAATACGAGGTAAAAAAAAACTGTTAAAAATTAATTAGAAGCAAATATACAGCAAATGTATATAAATGCATATATACAAATAAAAAATTTCTACTTTTTTATCTTCCTGAATTTTTTTAACTGCTCAAGTTCTATCAAATTAAAGTGAGATAATACTTGTTGGTACAACTCTTTTTTAATATCACGCATTAACTCATAACTTACAACAAAGTAAACTGGAACAACTTGGGTAATACTTCATCTCAAGTCTTCTGCGTTTTTCCGGTACTGTTTCTTATTTAGAAACTGCAGCATTTTGAACTCAGCTGAGCCCACATCCTCTTCATTACCCACTCAACCTTACCCTAGGGCTAATCAATCAAACTTTATCACATATTGTATATTTTTCTCCCATCAGTGCTATATATCTTCATTTTCGAGAAATTATTTATTGGAAAATATCTACATAATGTAAAATTTTGAACATTTGACATTTTTTATTCATTCCAGCATCACATGATATGTAGTGAAAACAGTTTGCACATGGTTATTATACTATATTGACGTCTAAACATTATAGGACATCAAATTATGACAGAAGGGACAACCGAAAAAAATACAAATCAGAGAGACATTTGGGATAAAATATATTTAAATATGTGAACACGTAATCTACTTCTGTCAATTAGGCTCTGCTCACCTATTAACATACCAATTATGCATCCTACATAGCTCCCATTTGTTTGTACCCCACTACCGATTTAAAAAACGAAAAGTACAAATGAGATACAAGATGCACAGAATGTAGTCACTTCATTTATTGATTTATAATATCAAACCTGATTATGCCCAGTGAGCCGTAACACTGTTATCATCTGAGAGTTTCATTCCAAATGGAAAATTTTAGTGTAAAAGATGACCCTGCTTGCCAGTCATTTCCAGTTCCTGGACGTGTCCATTTTCAGCGAGGGGGTGCATGCACGATTACACATGTATGTACGTAGAAGGAAAATACTACATCCTCTGCTTCCGATATTTACAATGTCGAATCAAGAAAAGGAAAGAATGACAACTCCAAATTTGCCTTTCATGTGAATTTAATAAGCATTGTAATTTCTATGCTCATATGTGCAAAGGAATATAACTCTAAACTCGCAACATTCGGGTAATTTACGGAATTATCCAGCAGTTACCGAATAGGATGAACTACGTCACTCTGTTTGAGGAAAATAGACTTGCCCATGGTGTATGCAATATGGCACCGTTTTAGTATGGAAAGTACGTTAAGCATGAAAGGTGCAGAGGATATCAGTGTTAGGGCCATTCTAGTCACTGTCAGTTTAGAAATTATAAATCAATGAATTAAATGACCAAGTTCTGTGCAATTTTTTATCACATTAACGGCTTCTGTTATTGGCATTGGTGGTAGGGAGATTACAAACAAACGGGGAGGTATATTCAGACTATAATTGTCTGGAACATAATGTTTTCAGGGGTCAAACATGACTTCAATTTTATGGTAAAGTGACTTTTCCTTTTTGGACAAAATAGAATAGGGAGAAGTGAGAGCAGAATAGGTTGAAGTTGGAGCAAGGCAAGAAATGCAACACACATACATGTGTGTGTGCTTTAGGTTTTAACTAAGTCTTCGATTTCTCATTATTCATATCAGCGTTTGACATTGTGTAAGTTGTAGTTTATCTTGAAGCAGAAAATGTTGTAGTTGTCTGAATGTAATTCTATTCATGTGCAGTGTATTCATACCAGAAAATGTGTACGGTTGGATGGAGAGATATATGCATTAATGGCTAGATCGAAGATGGATGCATACACTCTAAATGGATTACTAAACATCAGTAAAACAAAACTTTCTTCAGTTACATTCGTCATCATCATTACATCTTTACACTACACTTTTATTAGTCAGTAATTCAAACAAGGTTTAGAACTTTTGAAGGTTTATAACTTAGATAGAACTTAAATGTGCTATATCACATACAAGCTATGACAGCATATGTGTAACTTTACATTTTATATATCTTTATTACTAGTTTTCCTTTCCACATTCCCAAGGCAGTAAAGTCAAGGCTGTTAATGTTCAGCCCCTCCAGAGACATTCATCTTAGTATATTGAACTTCTTTTCACTGAGTTCTGTGCAATACTTATTTTGATTCTGTTCACAATGAACAGCTGACATGTATCACACAGCGCTCTAATAACTGGTCATATACTGGGTTGCAGTCATCAGCTGGGTCACCGACTGTGTCGCAGAGTCACCGACTGGGTTGCCGAGTGTGTCGCAAAGTCTTCGACCGTGTTGCTGACTGATCGTCGACAATGTCGTGGTCGCACATCGTTACTCTATCAAGATCGATCAATCGATCGATCGATCGATCGAGAGAGAGAGAGAGAGAGAGAGAGAGAGAGAGAGAGAGAGACGAACAGTGCGAAATAATGGGAGAAGAGATTATCTTCAATTAAAATGTGTATTGTTTCAAGATTTCTGCGTTTTTGGACATCCTTGTAGCGGCTGTATCCTCGTCGACGAAAGACCTTGTCCATATACTTTTAAATTCACCGGCCTGGCCCTTTCCTGTTCTGCGAACTACGACCAAATTTGCTTGCTCTGGTGAATGGTTATACTGATTCACTTGCAAGGGGACGTCTTCACACAATACCGTTTCATAACACACCACCACTGCAGCCACAGTTGGAACGTATATATGCCCGGGCAGAAGCACGCGATCCACAAACTAAGACACTAGACGGTGCTACAAAGCCCGCTAACATTTAAAATCAAACATAAACTTTAACGAAACGAAAATTAGCTTATATGGAACGAAAATTACTGTCCATGAGTTTTTCTCAATAATATCATCATTTGAAATGGCTGCAATACGTTTTGCATTGGGCTACAACACTAACTATTCAGCTTGGTCAAGCTAGCATCTCAAAAGTCATAAACCACTCTCAGTGAACATGTAACAAACGACAAGCCATTTTCGCTTTCCTTATAGAAGAAGGCAAAGTATACATTTTGCCCGGTAGCAGGACCTGGCATTTTTATTTAAAACTTTGAGTACAATGTTGTAGGTTCATTTCTGACCATTGATTACATTCTTAATGTCCCAATTAAATCCATACTTCAGATTGGGTGCTTATATCTGGTATGATGTTTCACAAGGAGGAGTATAGATGAGAACAATGGTTTCGGATAATGGATGCAGCCGTGGGCATTAGTGTACTGTGTAGGTGGAGTGGGGCAGGAAGGATTGGTCAAAAGTTGCATTTTCAAACGTATGAAATCCTCTTATAACATGTAAAATAACTAAACGAGAACTAAAGTTTAAGATCCTGAATGCTGTTCTTGGGATGAGATGGCGGATGTGTGCTTGACCAAAGAAAATGGACGTTTATGATGGCTTCTATTTCAATTTAACATTTTGTTATTTATTTCCAGTTATATCAATACATTTCCAGAGATATACAAAATAATAAACATATCCTCAACTGTTGCATTAGATTTATTTTATTATAATGGTCTTCTGTTTTCCAACTTATACACATTTTTCATCATTTCTCAGTAAATTTAAAAGAGGAAAATTTAAATAATGCTCATTACAATGAACAAAATGTATGGTGCGAAGGTTTATAATAGAAAAATGTTCAATTACATTTCGGAGCTTTCAGGATGACCTCCTACGAGGCTCTACAATCTACATGGAGACTGCAGACTTCTGCACCTCTTATGGCTTATTGAAGCCGTCTTTATGTTGTTAGATTTACTGGTCATAGACCAGAAGAACTTATGGGATAGCCTGTTGTCAGTCATTCAGTAGCACAAGTTTGTCATCGCTACTCTTCCTAAACTACTTGGACGATTGCATCAAACAAGGTCTAGTACGTTCAAAATAAAAATGGTGCTGACCAGACATTTAGTATGTCCATCACAACAGCCATATTAAAAATCCAGAATAGATATCCCATCAGCATGGAATTTTCACTAAAAGACTTTTTATTATGTATAGTTGATCCTAAATAAAAATTTATCTGCTTCGGCATCCAACCACAACAGCCAGTAAAAACATCGTTATGTTGCTGCTGCTCCTGAATGGGTGGTCATATAAACATATGGGATTTACTAAAATACTTCTTATGATGTCCAATTGGTTTCAAATGAAAATAGTGCCTATCTTATGTCTGATATGGTCATCATGCCAGCCATCTTGAAAATCTTGTTAATACTTCCTCATCTGAACGGAAAGTCAAATGGGCATGGAATTTTCACAGGAACACTTCTTATGATGCCTAGTTAGTTCTGAAATGAAAATGGTTCTGCTGAACATCCAATATGGCTGCCACATCTTAAATATAGTATTGGTATTCCTCCTGGTCATGCCGATATGGGGCTTTTATTAAAATCCTTTTTGTGATGTTGTTACTGAATGAAAACAGTGCAAAAATGATGCCCAATATGGCTACCATTGAAACCATCCTGTAAAGGTTGTTATCACTATTCCTAAAGGGAAAGTCATATTAACATCGGATTTTCACCTGAATACGTATGATGTCTCATTGGTCTTAAATAAAATGGTGCCAATTTTTATATTAAATATTGCCACCACTATTGGTCCTAAATGAAATGGTGCAAATCTGATGTCCATTATTGCCACCATGGTTGCCATCTTGAAAATGTTTTCACTGCTTGTTATTTAATGGAAAGCTGTTATCAGCACTGGGTTTTCAGTAGAATACTTCTTATGATGTCTAGTTAGTCTTGATTGAAAATGTTGCAGATCTGACAATTCAGTATATTTACCATGGAAGTCATTTTCTAAATCATACTGCTACATCCATTGAATTTAACATAGTGTTTTCACCAGAAGCCTTAATTTATTATATGGTTGGTCGCAGAGTCCTAACACTAACCGCTTAATCTCTTAATGCTAAGCGCTAAAGCGAGGCAGCTGCTAGTACCATTTTTGTAAGTCTTTGACTTGACTATGCCTGGGTAAGAATTCGCGAAATCCCGCACACCAGGCGGACGCTATACCACTTAAGTCACCGGAGCTAACTCGTACAGAATAATTAGCTAAATTCTAGTAACAGATGCCAACAGATAAATTATCCACAATAATTTATGATATCATGGATTAGTTTCGCAAAATGTAAACACCTTAATGCCTTAAGATCAGTAATTATCTGGATATTTTCATGTACACGTGTTTAGTTATTTGAGACAGGAATAATTCATTGTGTTAGGTCTTTGGATTAGGTCTAGTGTTACTTTGTGGGAAGCACTAATGTACTTTTCAAAAAGGTCTACTAATGAGTCATACAAATGTGAAACAAGATAAACGATCAAAGTATGAAACAAAGGTCTCGTGATTTCTAGTTATTTGGTTATTCAACGAAATCATTTGTAACATTTGCGCGTTAAAGAACACTTCAGTTAACGAAATTCGACATTTGATTCTGGAAAGAAGAATTGACGAAGTTCTTATAGAAGAAATCGCAGAAACAGGAGGGTCTTTATGGATACCGGCAATATTAAACCAATATTTTCCATGCGTGAATCCGTTCTTAAGGAATTTTGATTTCAGCTCCTTTTTGAAAGTTCCTAGTTTAGGATCTGTTTCTACAGGAGGAAAAGATAATAAAAATTTCGTCAAGCCTATTTAGAAAAATTGAGGGTTACATATATGGAAAGTCACATACCCTTGAGAATCTAAACTTTGAAAAAAAACAATTCGACAGTCCGATTATTTGACCTCTGCTCTACTCTAGGTCTTCAAAGGTAACCCCACAGCACACGGATTAGTCCTGCTTAGCCTCGTGATGCTTGTGTCTTGCCGGTGTATATACCAACAGCATGACATTTATGAAAAGATAATAAAAATTTCGTCAAGCCTATTTAGAAAAATTGAGGGTTACATATATGGAAAGTCACATACCCTTGAGAATCTAAACTTTGAAAGAAAACAATTCGACAGTCCGATTATTTGACCTCCGCTCTACTCTAGATCTTCAAAGGTAACCCCACGACACACGGATTAGTCCTGCTTAGCCTCGTGATGCTTGTGTCTTGCCGGTGTATATACCAACAGCATGACATTTATACCATTGGAAATATCAAATATCGGTCCGACCACAATTGTGATTTTCAAGGCGCAGGATACAGATGGTGCTATACAGACAACAAAGATGACTGGAATTGTGGTTGCAGTAGTTCATGCAAATCTGGAAGTACAAAGGACGTGAATTGTCCAAATGGCAAATTTTATTTTCACTGTGGTAGTCCTGGTATAACGTTACTAATATCAGACGACAAGTGTGATTTTCAAAGCGAATGATACAAATGGTGCTATAGAGCGAACAAAGATAACTGGAGCTATGGTTGCAGTAGTCCATGCAAATCTGGAACTACAAGAGATATGAAATGTCCAGGTGGCAAATTTTATTTTCACTGTGGTAGTCCTGGTATAACGTTACAAATATCAGGCGACAAGTGTGACTTTCAAGGAGCCACGTACAGATGGTGCTATACAGACAACAAAGATAAAATGAATTGTGGTTGCAGTAGTCCATGCAAATCTGGAAGTTAAAAGGACGTGAATTGTCCAAATGGCAAATTTTATTTTCACTGTGGTAGTCCTGGTATACCGTTACTAATATCAGACGACAAGTGTGACTTTGAAGGCGCAAGATAGAAATGGTCTTATACAAAAAACAAAGATAGCTGGAATTATGGTTGCAGTAGTCCACGCAAATCTGGAAGTATATGGGCCGTGAAATGTCCAAGTGGCAAATTTTATTTCACTGTGGTAGTTCTGGTATAACGTTACTAATATCCGACCACAAGTGTGACTTTGAAGGCGGAAGATACAAATGGTACTATACCGTCCACAAAGATAAATAGAATTATGGTTGCAGTAGTCCATGCAAATCTGGAGGTACAAGGGACGTGAATTGTCCAAGTGGCAGGTAATGACGACAATATAGATAAATACGAGAACTGGGATTATTTTTTGTCAGTAAAACATATGCCAATTAAAAGAAAAGTTCAGAACTTTCATTCGAAACGAATATACTTAATATACGTAAAATAATTGTTCCATATAATTCAAACTGCCAAATTATTCACAAAGAAGAAAAGCTACGTCTTAAAATACATATCACGGTGTATGTGTGACGCGTATGCGAAGCATACCGTAGGTAACACCGACTATCGGCACAGTCATTGGTGTGCAAATCATCAAGGCACAAACTACAGCTAGTGTTACATAGACACCAGAAACATTTGGGATTGTTGTTGAGTTGGCCCTTGCCAATACGCAGAAGACTATGTCATAAGGTGTCCAAATAGCAACTGTGATAATTTGTGTGGTTATCCTTGTATGCGAGCTGTCAAAGGAAAACCTTGTCTTTCTTCACATCCACGTGGCTTCCATGAGAATGGCATTGCATAATTGTACTATGGGCTCTGTGTGGATAATAACTGCAACTGCGATTACTGTTGTCAGCCAGAGGGCGAATACTCCAATAGACGCTATAGCTACAATTGGTGCTATACAGGTGTTGTGAAGAATCCGGAATCATCTGATTATTGGGCATATCGTACACCTCAGGAATAGAAGATAAGAGTTCAGTAATTACTTAATACCTCCTGGATGTAAGTCTCATCAAATCAATGTATACAAACCAAGAATAAACTTTCTACCTCTAATCACACACACACACACACACACACACACACACACACACACACACACACACACACACATATATATATATATTATAAAAATAATAATAATAAAAAGTGTATGCAAGCTGTCAAAGGAAATACCTCCTGGAATGTAAGTCTCATCAAATCAATGAACACACACCAAGAAAAAACTTTCTACCTTTAATCTCACACACACACACACACACACACACACACACACACACACACACACACACACATATATATATATATATATATATATATATATATATATATATATATATAATAATAATAATAATAAAATGTGCCAGTGTATCGGTTGAAGATTTTGACATTTCCCGCCATTTTTGATAATTTTAGCGAATGAAGTATTGGACCAAGTATTCATAGGACTTTGTCATTTTGCAAGAAATATAAGTTTTCGCGGCAGATAATGTCAGCATTTTTTGCAATATCGAGGAATCATTTTATGCTATGAATAAAAATATTTCGATTTGCTTTTATTATGTTCTGGACACATATTTATAACAATACACAAATTCCAATGAAAATTAAGATCGTTCAGTTTTACACTGGATTACCTTTTTCTTCAAATACCATTCTTCTCATATAACAATGAATTGTCTGAACGAATTAAAAAAATATATTTGTTTTAAATAAGTGAATTAATTCAAAACAAATTTATTTTGTGTTTTACTGTACTTTATGACACATTCATGACGAATTTATACTTTTCCTCACATACATAATCAAACTAAACTTCATACTTCTAAATGATCTCTTCCCAAAATATATCATATGATTACAAGATTATTGAGAAGGAGAAATGAAAATGGTGAATATATATTTAAAGATTCGTATGTATGTATGTATGTATGTATGTATGTATGCATGTGTGTGCATGTATGTATGCAGGCAGGTATCCATGCAAGCATGTAAGTATGTAGGTAGGTAGGTGTGCAGGCATGCGTGCCTGCCGGCAGGTATGTATGTATGTATGCATGTATGTATGTATGTATGTATGTATGTATGTATGTATGTTTGTATGTATGCATCTGTTGTGGTTTCACAGCTCTTAGGAACAATATTCCCTACATATACCAAGTAAAAGTCAAATTGTTAAAGATTTAATAGCAACAAATATGCTTAAATGGGAAAATGGATATTGCTTATAGATGAAACTTGAAAAAATGTATTAATGACCTCCGTTCTTTGTCTCTCTCGTTTGTAATCTTTCTGGAAGTCAGATATGGGGAAAAGGTATGTATCATCACAAGTAATACACTGCATTATGTGAAACATTAGTAATTATTTTTTAACATTTATCATACATTTTTCAGTCTATATTCTAAAACTCAACAGCCTCTGTTCTTTAAAGTTACATTTCTGCTTAAAGATATTTCTGAAGCAAAAATCAGTGTATCTCTTTGTTCAAGAAAAATTATGCTTAGAATGTAGCATTTGGGATATTTTTTGAGCAATAAAAATAAAAATAAATTGGGAACAACCAATTGCACATTGTCCATAAAACTGACAGTGCTTTATCCACCAGAATATATAGTTGTATACTTTTTTTCAGGTAAGTTAGCCGAGAAATTGGGGGATTTAAACATTTTTATTTAACTGTGTCAGAAAAGAAAAATCTGCTTCAGAATAGTATTCTTATCGTGTTATAAAAGTCTAACAAGTGTCTAACATTTGTGTAATGGACACTGTGGAAACTATTATTTCAATACTGACTTTATTTTAGTTTCCATATGTGCGCTCTATCTTGGTGTCAATGACTTTGAGATTTTACATTCTGAGATTGGTAAACTGAGAAAGTTTATGATACTAAGTGTGCATTTGATTTTACCATTATTTACAACAATTTGGAACGATGTCCAAACCTGGTTAATGACCTGTAGTTGGACCACTACAACTTCTGTCAAGTCTATTGTTACCAGAGTACACCTTATCCACCACAAATGAGCTGCCACTACATTCCGATTGCTGCATCATAATTTTCAAATATTTTACCACGAGACATCATTGAAGGCAAATGTGGTCATTTTATTGAACAGTTTATACGTTTGTGCCAATCATCACAGATTTGAGAAAGTATTGAACCGTTCTGTATCAATATTTCTGTTAAGGGGACCTTTGTGAATATAATGGAATGTATGTGTCTTATTGTGCCTTGAAAAGTTTCTGTTGAGAACGGTATTGGACAAATGGCCAAGACACTGCAATGAGATTGTAGTTGAGGTAAGGAACCTGAAAATATCCAGGATGAAATGTGAAGAAAATGAAACCTCACAAGGCTCAAAATCACTGAGAGCAAGCTAAAGTTTGGTTCTGAAGGTTTCTCCACTAGAGAATAAAAATTGCTATTTTTTGTACGTAAATCTTTATAGGGGCCTCACTAGAGAGATTATTTTACAGGAAATAATTGGATTTTAAATAAATTTGTTGTGCAAGTTATATTGATGGGAACTCATGCAAGGCGATTTTGAGCATTCCGTGTTATGGCTTGGAAGAGTTATTGCCCTTTATTAACCATCTCCAAACTTCAACTTCTACAGCAACCACAGTAATACAGTAATATTTTTCAGCAGAAATGTACCTTTATCAACCATCCCCAAACATCAATATCCACATCTTCCAGACTTCAATTTCCACATCATAACTGTGCCAAACATTCAACGCAAAACGATATAAGGATCACAAAGAGGATCACTCCTGCAAGGACAATCAAGTCAGGCACAAGACAATAACATAAAAGCAGCATGCGGGAATGAGTCGGCCGCAGATGATTGTACAGAGAATTTGGCCTAGATTAGGATGAGAGAAACAATGCTGCAGGTGAGGAATTTGTATGTTCACGAAGATGACAAGATTCTCAGATGAAGGAGCCTGAGCTCCAAGTAGAAATTCCACATCGTGAAGCATTAATGCCTAAACCAGAATAGCCTAAACAAGATCAAATTCCCGACATTGTTAAACAAAGCAGCAGAAGGTTACTACCAAATCACACGATATCATGACCATCATGACTTCAGCTTGAGGGAGCTGCGCGGAGCCAAGCATCAATCGGAAAATTAACGCCAGAAGACAAATTGGTTCTTGCTGCTTTTGATATGAAAATTACAGTAATACCTCGTGATTACATTCTCATTCTACTAAAATGTGTCTCTGTATGCATTTCTGGAATTATTGAACATCTTTTAGCGATGTATCTAATGAATCTGTCAAAACTGGTCTTTTTTTAACCGGATCAATAGCAGTGTTTGCCTGTGCTTTAAGTCTGGTGTATTGTGCACTCTGGCATTAATTCGTGGGAATATTGCCTGGATTCCAAACTTTATACGGTAGTAGCTATTGAGTAGAATAATTTGCTTTGCGGCATTTAATCGCTCAAAAAAGTGTTAATTCTAGGATATAACTATTACGAAGTCATTTTGTTTCTCATTGTATTTGTTTGTCTGGAACTAATGGATTACTTGAACTTTATCAGCTACGTTTCTATACTCTACTAGATTTGTGTGTGCTCTGATGGAGAATGAGCTCTGCCTTTTAATCCAAGATGTGATATTGTCTTCGTCGGGAATGACAGGTCCAAGAAAAGAGGTTAAGTATTTTTCAGGCACATACCATGCAGAGTAAAAACGGCATGTGTGAGGAAATATCGATTGACATTCATAGCGGAAGTTTTCAATTTCACACAACAATTTTCGTATCAGATTTATGATCTGCGAGAGACGAGGAAAAGATATAAGCAACTATATAGCCTACGGAAGATTGAACACCGACATTCAGATAATGCACTTCATGTTTACGTGGTGATTGAGAGTTTGCTTCTTGCCAAACTTGTAAAACATTTCTAATGAAAGCAGATCAAGTATCATCAAATGATTTTGTTTGTGTTGTCCAAAATGCAAGTTTCTTCATTTTGTCATTTTCTCCGACATATTTATGAAACACTATAAATTAAGACATATCGTATACTTACATTTTGATTTCTTCAAGATCAGGATTGGTGTCGCAGGTCGTTTGCCGCATCAGCCCCTTCTGGAATGATGAGTGTTGATTGGACCACACGAGTGTCGTCGAGTGGAAATTGTTTCTCAAGAGCTTTGACTGTATTGTCAAGATCTTTGTATTCTTGTGATCCCTCTGTGACGTATGCTGATTTAGGCTTCCTCTGATTCTTATTTCGATATTGTTAACTCTTTTACAGACTGGTTGAATTTTACCATGCTCGAATTAAGTGTACGCCTCCTTGATCCTCCAACTGTGATCTCTGAAAACTCATTAAAATGGTATTCTTATATCATCGTTAGCCTTACCACCTCTTTGCGCCACAGATCGATCGGTTCACTGGCAGTAGTATACATCTTTAATTTGGAGCGAGCATATCTCTTCTTCTCTATTCTTGTCGGCACTGTTTATATTCTACAAACATTAATTGTCTTCGTCAGATTCACTCTCACACTCGGTGTTATTATTAAAACTTCGTTTTAGATAATAAATCTACTGGTTTCATCCGCTCTTAAATATGTTAGAAAATTCTTTGGAATTCGCTTCACTGTTTCTGACCAACTCGCTTAGGTGGAGATTACTCGATTTTCATATAACAACATTGGTGGATGGGTTACTACCTCGGGGACATTCGCTGACCTGTTATACAGATTGTCCATTGATGAGTGGATCGTATGACTGAACACTCGCTTGTATCCAATGATGTGAGATCTGTAACACCTTACGAGAGAGTTTTCAGAAAATCCTAGATTTAATCTGGAAAATGCACACGCAATTTTGTTTTTGCATCGAACATTATTTAGTCATCGATCTGTCTTTGATAGTTTGTATGTACTATATATGTGACCCTCGAAGAAGGTATTGACGAAGTTTGCATAGACCAATCGGAGAAATATTAGGGTCTTTATGGATACTGGCAATATTAAGCCATTGCAGTCTTTGGACTGATTCTAGTCAGTATTTTCCATGCGCGGATCACTACTTAAAGAAGTTTGATTTCAACCCGGTTTTGAACGTCACTAGTTAAGGATCTGCTCCAACAGTAGGAAAAGTTAATCAAAACTTCGTCCATCCGAATCAAAGAAATTGGGGGTTACATATATGGAAATTCACAAGCCCGTGGACAACAAAAGTTTGAAAGACAACACTTCGACTGCCTAACTGACCACTGCTCAGTTCTAGGTCTTACACGGAAACAAGATAAGGTATGTATTATTCCTGACTGACCTGGTGCTGCTTGTGTCATGATGGTGTATATATCATGAGCATAACATTTATACCATTGGAAATATCAAATATCGGTCCGACCACAATTGTGATTTTCAAGACGCAAGATATAGTTGGTGCTATACAGACAACAAAGATGACTGGAATTGTGGTTGCAGTAGTTCATGCAAATCTGGAAGTACAAAGGACATGAATTGTCCAAATGGCAAATTTTATTTTCACTGTGGTAGTCCTGGTATAACGTTACTAATATCGCACGACACGTGTGATTTTCAAGGCGAATGATACAAATGGTGCTATAGAGCGAACAAAGATAACTGGAACTATGGTTGCAGTAGTCCATGCAAATCTGGAACTACAAGAGACATGAAATGTCCAGGTGGCAAATTTTATTTTCACTGTGGTAGTCCTGGTATACCGTTACTAATATCAGACGACAAGTGTGACTTTGAAGGCGCTCGATATAGATGGTGCTATACAGACAACAAAGATGACTGGAATTGTGGTTGCAGTAGTCCATGCAAATCTGGAAGTTAAAAGGACGTGAATTGTCCAAATGGCAAATTTTATTTTCACTGTGGTAGTCCTGGTATACCGTTACTAATATCAGACGACAAGTGTGACTTTGAAGGCGCAAGATAGAAATGGTCTTATACAGACAACAAAGATAGCTGGAATCATGGTTGCAGTAGTCCACGCAAATCTGGAAGTATATGGGCCGTGAAATGTCCAAGTGGCAAATTTTATTTCACTGTGGTAGTCCTGGTATAACGTTACTAATATCCGACCACAAGTGTGACTTTGAAGGCGCAAGATACAAATGGTACTATACCGTCCACAAAGATAAATGGAATTATGGTTGCAGTAGTCCATGCAAATCTGGAGGTACAAGGGACGTGAATTGTCCAAGTGGCAGGTAATGACGACAATATAGATAAATACGAGAACTGGGATTATTTTTTGTCAGTAAAACATATGCCAATTAAAAGAAAAGTTCAGAACTTTCATTCGAAACGAATATACTTAATATACGTAAAATAATTGTTCCATATAATTCAAACTGCCAAATTATTCACAAAGAAGAAAAGCTACGTCTTAAAATACATATCACGGTGTTTGTGTGACGCGTATACGAAGCATACCGTAGGTAACACCGACTATCGGCACAGTCATTGGTGTGCAAATCATCAAGGCACAAACTACAGCTAGTGTTACATAGACACCAGAAACATTTGGGATTGTTGTTGAGTTGGCCCTTGCCAATACGCAGAAGACTATGTCATAAGGTGTCCAAATAGCATCTATGATAATTTGTGTGGTTATCCTTGTATGCGAGCTGTCAAAGGAAAACCTTGTCTTTCTTCACATCCACGTGGCTTCCATGAGAATGGCATTGCATAATTGTACTATGGGCTCTGTGTGGATAATAACTGCAACTGCGATTACTGTTGTCAGCCAGAGGGCGAATACTCCAATAGACGCTATAGCTACAATTGGTGCTATACAGGTGTTGTGAAGAATCCGGAATCATCTGATTATTGGGCATATCGTACACCTCAGGAATAGAAGATAAGAGTTCAGTAATTACTTAATACCTCCTGGATGTAAGTCTCATCAAATCAATGTATACAAACCAAGAATAAACTTTCTACCTTTAATCACACACACACACACACACACACACACACACACACACACACACACATATATATATATATATATATATATATATATATATATATATATATATATATATATATATATATATATATATATATATATATATTATAAAAATAATAATAATAAAAAGTGCCAGTGTTTCGGTTGAAGATTTTGACATTTCCCGCCATTTTTGATAATTTTAGCGAATGAAGTATTGGACCAAGTATTCATAGGACTTTGTCATTTTGCAAGAAATATAAGTTTTCGCGGCAGATAATGTCAGCATTTTTTGCAATATCGAGGAATCATTTTATGCTATGAATAAAAATATTTCGATTTGCTTTTATTATGTTCTGGACACATATTTATAACAATACACAAATTCCAATGAAAATTAAGATCGTTCAGTTTTACACTGGATTACCTTTTTCTTCAAATACCATTCTTCTCACATTACAATGAATTGTCTGAACGAATTAAAAAAAATATATTTGTTTTAAATAAATGAATTAATTCAAAACAAATTTATTTTGTGTTTTACTGTACTTTATGACACATTCATGACGAATTTATACTTTTCCTTACGTACATAATGAAACTAAACTTCATAATTCTAAGTGATCTCGTCCCAAAATATATCGTATGATTGCAAGATTAGTGAGAAGGAGAAATGAAAATGGTGAATATATGTTAAAAGATTCGTATGTATGTATGTATGTATGTATGTATGTATGTATGTATGTATGTATGTATG
>JAECUM010008896.1:0-13993 GCA_016617855.1 Megalonaias nervosa
CTCTCTCTCTCTCTCTATATATATATATATATATATATATATATATATATATATATATATATATATATATATATGTATGCCGCATTTGCAATAAAACCTATGAGTAAAATACGACAGTGTAGTTAAGTGAGACTGTTAGAGAGACATATTCCCTGTGGGTGTGAAGAATTTCAATTTAGGACAGAGTTTCATGGAATAAATTGGAAAACATATCATACATGGTCAAGAGGAAATGCAACTAATTTGAGCTTTTACGATGACGAGAAATTTGCGGCAGGAGATCACTACCTGAAAAGGGTCTAAATATTGTTCAGTTTTTTGCTTGGCAATGAACTTAATTTACTTTGTAATGATGCGTAAATTCTTAACAGACATTAAACCAGATTTGATAATGCAAATATATCGACACTTTCTGGAAAAAAATGAGTTCAATAGAAGAAATATGTAAATGTTTTATTTTTCACAAGTTCATTAAATATGGAAAATGTATAAATTCAACTACCTGAACTAGCGCACCAATCAAAGTATATGAATTTAACGTGTATTTAAAGTACTTCGTATATACAAGGAAAATGAAGTGTCATACGAAGAATATTTGAAAAGTTCTGAATATGATGAGCGAGTGATGATGTGTGATCCCCCACCTATTATGGTGCTTGGGTTATCATTGTCTAGGAGATGATCGACCACGGTATTTGCCCGGATCAAGCAAACAATAAAATAAAATGTGAAATTAATGGATGGAATAACAGAGATCTGAGCAAAGATTTAGAATAGAACAACACGAGGTCCCGTATGTAATATACAGCAATTTAATCAATTACATAAACAAAGTGAAATTGACAATGATATTTGAATGATATGCTTTTTCTTAGAAATAGAATTACAAAATTCATGCTAAATGCAATTAGCCATTCTGTTGTACCAATAAAATAAATTTCATCATAGGATCGATTGAATGATCGAACTCAAATTGCCGGTATGTCAGCATAACCTGGTTGCTTCCGGTCCTTTCCTAATGACTTTGGTGACTACAGTTTTCCGTTGTATGAACAACACATCCAATGTGAATAAAAAAGTCATTTATTAATTTGATAATCAGAAAGTGTGTCGAGTTGCATGGGGAGTACTTTGAGGGGATGTACTGACATAATGTTTACTGATAAAGAAGTTTGTTGTACTGCACAAGGTATCAGTGTTGTAATTAATACTCGTGTATTAAGGAATATTAGTTCCTGTTTTCCACTGCTTGCCTGTCTGTCAGTTCGTCTTTCAGTCTGTCTCGCTGCTTAAATACCCGCCGATGTTTCAGTGACAATATCTACTGAGAAGTTGGATTAGCATTCATTCTTGTATCAAAACAGGCTATCCTTTCCATAAAAACTGAAAATGTCCATTGAAATGCAGAAACTGTTGATCGGTGTTTAACGACACATGAAAGGTTATATCTTTTCCAGGCAATATGTGTGATTTGTGTGTGTGATTTAGATTTCTAACGTAGCTTTAACAATTTTTCAGTCATATCACTACGATGTCTTCAGTGTGACATTTTTATAGTGCTGTCTAGCAGTGGGACATCATGCTGCAAACATGTGGTATGATGTTCCACCCAGTCACATTATCCTGGCACCAGGCCGACCAGTCCTAACACTAACCTCTTAATGCTGAGCGCCTTGCGTGGCAACTGTTAGTACCATTTTTTAAAGTCTTTGGTATGACTCCGCCGGGGTTCGAACCCGCGACCTCCCGCATCCGATGCGGACGCTCTAACCACTAGGCCACAGGAGCGGTCCCAGGCAATGTGAGTAAAGAGTCATGTCCAGAGACACACACAAAAATGCTCGACCCATGTCTAGTTGGGAAGATTCGAACCCGCCCCCTTTTATTTACGAGCCCGGCAAGCTAACCATTACAACACTTTATGCGAAGCTAAAGATAAATGACGACGACAGGTATGAATAAAGCAATGGTTTAAAGCGGTGCCCCTCTTATGTACACTTAATGGACAATTATACTAGATTTTACGTTCAAACTGACCGCTCCGGTGGCTTAAGTGGTCAAAGCGTCCGCCTCGGATGCAGGAGGTCGTGTGTTCGAACCCCGGCTGAGTCATACCAAAGACTTGTTTTTAAAATGGTATTAGCAGTTGCCTCGCTTGGCGCTCAGTCTTAAGAGGTTCGTGCGAGGCCTGGTCGGCCTGGTATCAGGATAACATGACTGGGTGGGACATGATGCACACGTCTGCGGCATGATGCCCCAGTGCTAGACATCACAATAAACAACCACATAGCTGGCATCGTAGGGGTATGACTCAGATTTGTTAAAGCTACGTTAAAAATCCCCTACACACAAAACACGTACTTTCAGACTGAATGGAAATTGATGCAATATGTGTCATGTTATCCGTCTGCCCATCAGTTTCTCGAATTCGGTTAGAGGGACTTAACTCTTTGATTTCATGTTGTCTGGCAAAGGTTGCTGCCCTTAGTTTGTAGCCCACTTCTCGTTATGAGTCCAACTTAAAAGTTTAAAAATAAAAAATTAAAACAAGTATATATATATATATATATATATATATATATATATATATATATATATATATATATATATATATATATATATATATATATATATATATATATAGGGTTGGCATGCTTAATGCATTTTCAAATTTATTACAAATTATGCCAGAAGCTGGATCTCGTTACTTATCAATGGTCTATAAGCAGGATCTGCTTAATTAATACTTTTTGTGCAGCTGTATGATTTATTTTTACAAATATGTTACATGCTAACCAGTTACATGTAGTTCATCATACGTGTTGCTGAATTTCTTTCGTAGAGTCAGTGTGTGTGTGTGTGTGTGTGTGTGTGTGTGATTAAAGTCGTGACAAGTTTCGTACATTACAGTAGCAAGCATTGACTCGGTTTTAAAATATACTCTAAAATGTCTTGATACAATTTCCGTAACTTCATGTATGTATGTATGTATGTATGTATGTATGTATGTATGTATGCATGTATGTATCAAAATTAAAAAGCCAATCCCCACGAGAAAAAAATTAATTAACAACAACAATTATCCCAGTTCTGATGTTTAATCCGTGCAACAAACTATTAGACAGTTTTGTCACGCCTATATGCGAGCAAAGTCAGCGAAGTAAACGCCCGTAGCTCGTTAATTAGATACTCGGTAGGTTTTAAACCTTTGTGCTAAAACAATGGATGAATGTATACCCGCCATTATTTTATATTTTCTAGTTTATACCATTTAAAACTTTAGATAAATAATTATTGGACATTAATTTAAAAGAAAAAAAAGCTAACATTGCACCTTGCCCTTGTCCATCAACTTAATTTAATCTTCAGTTAATAATAAACTGCAACCATATATAAAGAGATTAAAATATACAACACAGAAAACTATTATTTTATGTACAGGCCATTGAGCATTTTAGAAAAATTACGCTTAAAAAATTGACAATGATTCAGTAAGCAGATATAGAGCACTGTGTGATGGAACATTCTTGCAAAACTCAGTTAAACTGGGCAGTATGGATGGTGACATCAGGATGTGTAATATCTTATTATAGCCATGTAACTAGCACGCCAGAGCTAGTCAAATCAATGCATAGGTTCCAAATCTACTTTCAGGTGCGAGGAATGTTGTCTAAATGGAAAATATAATTTCCTTATGATCAATATTTTAATCCAACAAATGATAATAATATAATGATAATAATATAGATTTAAAAATACTTCAAAAAGACAGAAGTAACTTTTGCACTCCTTTTTATCGTGATTGGAGATATATTAATGGGAAAAATAAATCAATTTTTGCAAAGGGTCAATTAAACGTAATAATATAATCAGATTCTTGGAGAATCAATACCATATCCTGTACAGGAAGCTTACAAGCATAAATAAAATTACTGAGCTGGAACAGTTGAATATGCGAGATAAATGCCTGCTGAAGAAATACATTCAGTGTTTACAAGTAACGAAAAACATGATGGGCTTTGCTCTTTCTGCAAAATAGCAAGGGAGAAAGAGAAACACGAACATATAGACTAAATCAAAGTATAAGGTCTTGTGTAATATGTATTTTACGTGGCCTTTCGCTAATTAGGACATCTATTACGTAGTCTATTACAGATGTACAGGACACTGTAAAATCGTTTTTTGAAAATTTAATTTTGGGTAAGCAAGGATGTGATCCAAATGAAAATATTTTAATAATATTTCAGCAATATAGCTAAGAATTTGAAAGTTAGATTAAATTATGTTATTGGTGGTGATGGTTAATTTTTGTTACGAAGTAATATGGTGATGAAAATATATTTCATTGTAGATAACAATAACGATATCAAATACTGATATGGTAAATATGCAATTCCACCGGCTCGTAAACATTCTATAACTATTCGTCAAAGATAGATTACAAAGTAATTGAGAGAAAAGATGAAAACTTGAGAAGAAATAACGTAGACAAGAAAAATACATACTAGTAAAAACATTTTAATTCATACAACTGAGTCTGCACACTATTTACAAAGAAATAGAACAATAACATAAATAAACGACCCTTTATAATGCTAACATGGGTTGTAAGAGTTAGTCTACTCTTCTTTTTAAAGTCGATTTTCTAGGCGCACTTTTTTATTCTTTGTGTTGCCGTGTTTGTAACTGAACAACAAACTCGTTATTAGCAATGTTGATGCTTACAGGGTTAATTTTCGTCCTTCCGTAAGGTAAAATGTGTCAGTATTAATGTCCTTCCAAACAGTGCCGTCCTTTTTATTTGTACCATGACACCCCTCCAATAAAGAATCGACAATCGCTTCTGAAAGGGAGCCGCCGCTTTGTCTATCAAAGGAGCAATTAACATCTGAAGAAATCCTCCTCATTGAACGAGCACTTTTTGGCTTTCACTGATTGGAATTAGTTTATTCATAATGAGTCAAAGAATGTTTCGGTGTCGTCCTAATTGCTGTTTCTGTGTCTTCGTCAATGGAACCATGCCTTTTAATACATTCAAACAGCATTCACATATCGTATCGACGATTTCTTTAAAAGCCTTGGAATGATTTGTTTCGCATCTATGAATTCGCTAAAGTGAGCACAAACAATACCTCCCCATGTGAGGAATGCCATTATCTCCCTTGTTTTGGGGAATCTTTTTAACGACGATGCTGCTGCTGGGAACTCCTAGCATGAGACATCATACAGGAATTCGTCTCCACTGGTTGTCGGGATGCCGTACCAACTTGACTATGGACGTTGGACGGCGAGCCAGCGAATGCGTTGTCATGGGACTAAATTAAATGACTTCTTTTATCTTGGACAAAATCCTGAAAATTTTCACCTTGCTCTTCTTTCTTGGAAGTGCTACCTTTTCGGCAGCTGCAGCCGCCGGTGCAGCAGAAGCAGACGAAGGAGTAGGGGTAGAAGTCACTTTAGGTGTCTATGTAGGAGGCATCTTCAATAGACTGGAGAAACACTTGTCTTAAATCAAGGTTTGCTGGCAATGCCCAAAAAAAAAAGCGAGGAGAAGAAGAAGAGACTACAGGGGATGTCGATGTGGTTACAGGTTGAGGTTTCCAAGAGCTCTCTTTGTTCAAGGTGAAGTCATAGTCTTCGTCTTCTTGTGAGTGTAAGCTCACTGCTACACTCCTCTCCTTCGTTTTTTTCTTGTTGTTTGGTTTTTGCTTTATTACCTTGACTGCTATATTGGGATCCCATGGTAAAAGCAAACGAATAATGACTCCTACTAGAAATCCTCTTCCACCCTGTTTCAAGAAATAAAAAATGTCTTGGTTTGGACATAAATTAATGGATCGGTGAGTTGTGTCCTTGCTAATTCATGCATTTTGAAGCAAATATTCCGTTTGATGAGGAATGTGAATGTGTCCTTGAATTAAATGACGATTCGGCAAAGAAAACCATCGGAACACTTCACTGTGTTGCTTTCAATAAATAAATTAACGTATTTCTGTATTTTTTTGCGACTGATGGCATACACTGTACTCTAGCATAATAATGTGATTGGATGGAGGTAATGTTGAATAATGTCAGGGATGATGGGACTGAATTGGTGTTTATTACTGTTTTGGATGGTAGACGAAATCGAGGAAGGCGATGTGCAAATCACTGTACCATCCCTTTGACTCCAACCGTGAAGCCAATTCGTACGAAATCACATATATTTTGGAGTGATAGGCTTTACATCGATCAGTAAATATACGCGTGGAAAACGTGTAACATCGTCATAATTCTGTCATGGAGATCCTAATTGTTTAGCAGTTGTACTTGAGATTTCTTTCTACAACGTTTGGACAAGACCACATAATGGGCATTGAGACCTACTGTACGGTGCGTTTTGCCTTGCTGAAATACTTTTATGTAATAATAGTGTTGTCTTGATGTCCATTCTTTTAAATAAAATTTAAATTTATTTCATCATTTCTTCCCTTACATGTATGCATTTGACAAAAGCCAGACACCATCACATTGTCATCGCGAGAAATAACTTCTACAATGGAAGCGTATTCTCGTTGATTTCCTTTCAGTAACGAGTAAGTCGATTGTAACACCATACGATGCGTTGTGGAGGACGAACAATTGGAAGTTGCATATGTCCAATGAAACATTTAACAAATTCGGTTTGTTTGAAACGCCAGGTATAGCAATCAACATGTTAAAGGGGTGGCAAGGATACAGCGCCTCCCAACTTTAAAAATCTGACCTTTCGTTAAACACTTTGAGAAAAGAGGACGCAGACTTAAGTCTATAACTGTTTGGAAGGTTTTGAGAATAAAACAAAGAAAATAAGGGCATTTTACACAGAATCATTTTTATTTCTATAAGGAAAAAACACATGAAGCACCATGTCACAGCATTTTGAAAAATCCATGTTTACATTCTTCAGTCCGTCGTCTGGGTTCTTCATTCTATGATAGGTCACGTTGCAAATATTCAAACACTAGTTGGCATAAGAAACTCCTCCTATTCGTTTCCAAGGTTCGAATTGAAGACTTTTCTAATCGCGTGCATCCTTCCAGTGGAAAGACTGTTGATGTATATCGCTAGAGACACACATTTCTTAGTAAGTGAGAACTAGACAAAGTAAAAAGGTGATATATGCGCCAAAGGGAACCTGCAAGTAAACGAAATCCATGAAACACACACACACACACACACACACACACACGAAACGACATCAAAGATTTAAAGTAGTAGTGTAGTCTTGTGAAATTAGTTCTTTTAACAGCACTTTGTATTCCTGTAATTTATTAATATTTTCACTGACCTCCTCTCACGGAATTCAACGTAACACAGCAGAAGGAAGCGGCAACTTTGTGATCCTTATACCGACGTCGTGTTTTGTGTTTGTCATCGTTTTTCACAGAGAATCAGCTTTCTCATATCATTGCAATAACACTAGGTGAAAAATCTAGAATGTATTTCTAACTTGCGTTTCACTTGAATCTTTTTTAAAACAGTGATACATGCTTCGGGGCTCAAAGGTAAAGCATAAATCATCTCTTCTAAGGTATCCTTGGCAATAAGAAGGTATTGACAGCACGGAGACCATAGGAAATGCTCAAGGAAAACTGTCTCTTTATACTCTCATTCGTGGTGTTTTACACTACAGCTGAAACATTCTACTTGGTCCCCATTACCCAAGCAGACACATCCTTCTCTAGCTAAAGACTTGTGCAACTGCGTGGATGAAATCAACAGACTGACAAACCGACTGCATCACTTTTTATATTGGAACAAGATCGTGCTGCACCACTACTGTCATAGGGTATAGCATAATTCTTGTTTTAGGGCACATAACCACTACTGTTGCAAGACACATCATGACTGCTGTCAAATGGTACAGCACCAGTCTTATTGTAGGTACTTTCTCCGAGGGTTTACGAACCCCTTGGTGATCATACAAATGTACAATCTTCTGTGAATCATGAGTTTTGATGTTAAGGTCGTTATTCTTTTCTGATGTTAAAGCTTATTTGAATATATCAGAGTTTATTACTTGACTGGGAATATAGTTCATTGTCAGTCCTTTCACTTTGTATTTGGTACGAACTAGTACTTTCTTATCTCGGTACTAGTATCTGCCACTGGCAAAACCCAGAACAGTATCTTATGGATGTTTTTCGATCCACGCTCCTAAACATTCGTCCTGGTTGTGATGGTGATAACTTCCAGGTCGATCGATATACATGCAACTTTCGGTTTCAAAGAAAAGAGTGCGGTCTCCTAAAGGTTCCGAAAAAGAGTACAATTTAAACTGGAGATAGCTGTCACGTGAGTAGCAATGACCATGTTGGCAAATTCGTTGGGCTGGACAAGCTTAATGGCCTCTTCGTAACTTACCAGAATCAAATCTGAAAATACTGACTTTGATCCATTAAATATTCTCTTTTGCGCATCATAAAGCATTAAGCGAGTTTCCGATATAAGCAGTTCAGAAAAACTATAGCAAAAGCTCGTCTTCCCTGTTCCAATTTGATATGGGTGGGAGTCATTGACTGAATTGTTATTTTTCTTCTTGGATGTAGCACAAGGGGGATAGCCGCTGGCTTACTGTTTCAGTTTCGTATACTTTTAACAATTGGTATCCACGATTGAGAACGTAAAAGAACTCCACACTCACCTACGTTCCTGTAAATGCGTGTGTTGATTTCACGTTTCAGCACACGTACGACACAGTGTAAACATCTGTTTTCCGTTAGGTGATGGGTCAGCACGCAATGGTAGAAGTGCGCCTGTCGGGAAAACTTTACACTTGATCAGACCTTCGTATTGGCGAATGTATTTGACGTCTGTGAAAAGAAGCAGGGTGACTTTAGGAAATCGAGTATATTTACAAACACAGTGGTAAAACGAACACACGTTGCTATATTTGATTTGATCTCTTTTACATTTGAATGGCTCGTACAACAAGAGTGTGACACTGGTCAGTCATCGCTACAAATTACCATGAGGAATCAATGGTTCGATGCCTACCAAGTCGTGGTCTTCGACAATGCTTCGAAATTCTGGGTCTGTTTTCAAAATTCGAACGTATTTGTGTTCCCACATTTACAACACGCATCATCCTTGAGATCAAAATTCTGATGTCGGTGCGTTCTTTTGTGCAGATTTTCCATGGATATGCCTGTATACAGACCTTGTTAGTACTCTGGCAGGACAACACTTGTGACATCCGTGCTATAGACAAATATGAAATTCGTACACAATCTTTGGGTTTTCCAAATCATGATCATCGACTTAGTAAGGGCTGCTCTTTTTTTTTTTTTTTTTCCTCTACTGTTTCAGGCATGTTGTCTCCGCTTGTCTTGAGTTTGGCACAAGTAATGTATCCAACACAAAGCCTAGGCCGAATACAGATTGGTACGTTTGATGTGGTATACAGTCAGCGTGTATTGAGCAAAGCAATCCACAAGCCAAGACAATGGTAGGAGTTGGGTTTTTTTCAATCAATAAATACACATGTGCTCGAGAAATAACTCTTGAGATGTTCTACAGCAATGCCATAGAATATCGACATCCGAACAACGATGGTTTAGCATTTTTTCCTGAAAAGTGAAAAGATTACGTATAGTTAGTATGGTACTATGGGTACAAAGCTTTCCGCTGCTTTGCCCACATACCGTCCGTGCCATAGTAGTATGATTCTGGCAAATGGTATAGTAACATGTGTTGATTTTCTCCGTTACTGAAAATGTGAGGAAAATACCACTTAGCCATTTCAGCCATTCGAAATATTTCAGGCATTTTACTCAAAGACATCCAGTTAACTCGTGAAATCTTTAAAATGCACTATTCCCACCTCGAGTAAATAATTTTGGCTCAATTTGTGGAGACTTGTGGAAATTCGATTCATTTTACTGCAAATGTTTTAAAAGAAACGTAATGCTGTACGCCGAGAAAGTATGAGAGATGATTCCATTGTACTGATGACAGTTGCGGTAACGATATAACTCTTCTTCGTCGCAGTCATGCGTAAATCCAAGACCTACTGAGCAATATCATGAAGTACTTAATCAACGAAAGATCTTTTCACGTCCACCCCGGAGCACGCTACAGTTCCTGAATACGTTTGTGGCAAGCTCGATGACCGACACAGAAGTACCAGTGTTTGGGAACATTCAAAGTCGCAAAAGATACAGTCCACATGATAGTGCCGTTTTCATTTTATTGCTCCTGTTCTGATGATCCAATATATCGTCTCGTTCGTCATCGTGTCGCTGAATGTAACACTAATGATCCATATCGACGACCTGGTGTCAGATCGTTTCTTTCCTTGACAAATAAGAGAAAAGCTTTTTGTCCACGATTTTGTCACGCTTTCAATAATTAAACTTTAGTCAATTAAATAACTAAAATTATTTGCCTGATTGTAAATACTTTATCTGTAAAGTCAGGAATGTGGCTCTTTTCAAAACTTGCTTTCTATTTCGAAATTATACCTGTTTCACCTGTTTTACATTTAGATGTTCCAGATGTATCAGTTGTCAAGCAAACAAGTAGGTTGCTCCATAACTTTTGACCTATTTCCTTCCTTATTTGCTTAAACTGGATTTGTATCTATTTATTTATTATAAGTGTTATTCTACCCTCCAAATAGCTTACCGGTAGTAAAACTTCTACCCATTTTCTGGTTTCATTCTGAGTGAAATACTACTACATTCTAGTCTTTAAATGTCTGTTAACACTTTTCATTAAGGATGCTTTTTAGTTTGAGTAAGTTGATAACTAGATGTTGTCCATTTCCAACAAATCCTTAACATTCCTGTAGTAATATTCTGTATCGGTATAGGTTTCTGTTTGTCTAAGATTGTTTTTAAAAGTATCGTGAAAATCGTCTTTTGGGGGGTTTGGGGGAGATTATTTTTTAAAGTGTATTTATATCAACCTATATATTTTTCACATGCTTCATTTCAACAATGTCTGTCACTGGTTATCCATGTGATTAACATAATCATTTTACTATTGTAACCTTTTCTAGCTTGCTTATGAAATGTGTAGGTAGATTGTTCAGTTAGGCATTCTTTAAATCCAATGTATTTTATTTTCCTTTTGTCTGATTTAATTTGTTACCGCCCCACAACTGATTGTTATTTTGTGACCCAACTGGACATTCACACAATCGTGTTTTTCTCACGCCTTTCAAACGTATAAATGAATTCTGATTGATAACAACCTTTGCCATTCTTAAAGTTGTTTCCACGTATATAGCTACTGCATAGACGGAGTCCCATGTGCTGTACTAAATGTAAATTTGTTCGGTGTAAATATTTCTATCTCTTTTTGCTGAATCAGTGTATGTTGAAATTGTTAAACGGTGGTAGACTAAAGAAGTATGAAAGGTAGACGTTTCGTAAAGAGAATATAAAAATTTTACCTTACTACAACTCTTTGGGAGGAAAGTTTTAGCAGACTAAATTTGTCAAAACCAATTCAAAGACTTGCTACACAAGCTCCTAGGAAAGATATTCAAAAGAAAACACAGAACTCTATCACCGAACATTGTGTTTAAATTAGTTAATGCTGGTATCAAGCCCATTCTTCTCTGCTCATCTGAAATTTGGGGATACAAGAATAGAAAATCTGCAGAGAAATTCCATCAACAGTTCTGTAAACTGTGTATGTCTTTTGGAAAAGACAGTCTTGAAACATGAAAGTTCTTGGTGAACGTGGACTTTATCAGATGTATATTAACTATAATTTTAGATGTATAAAACAATTGGTGTAAACTACTGCATATGCCTAGCTATATATATATATATATATATATATATATATATATATATATATATATATATATATATAGTATATATATATATATATATATATATATATATATATATTCAAATGCCAAAAACGCTAAGAATTAAGATTTAAGTTTCTTCCAAAATACTATTACGAATAACAATATTGAGATATTTGCAACGTACTTTTGTAATTAATCTGATGAAGCACTCGAAACGAAAACCCCATGCGCTATAAATATATTTTATTTATACCAAAAACAAGTACACGCACTTGCATTTCCAACGGAGTTAAGATTGACTACATGCAAAATTTTTTGTATTGACTGGAGTGATTGTTCTCTTCAAATCCTTATCCAGTTGTGTCGGCAGCAAAATGTAGTTAAGTACGTTTGGGCTATATTTACAATCTTCTTTGCAAATTTGCTTTTTTCTCTTTTTGAGCTCCTATTTTCATTCATATTAACTGCATAAATTTAAGACATACTTATGATTTAAACATGAAAGATGGTTTAAATGAAGAAAGTAAAGTACTACAAACACAGTAAGGTTTTCTTCTTGAACCCTGAACGCGCACCCATTCAGTTACCGGCGAGTATATTCAAACAAGTGTAAAATGACGAAACAAAATGAGGTAATTCAAACATTTATATTTAATTACTGTTGATCTAAGTCATTATTCTGGTTTAATTAACATTGCTACTGACCATAAGATTGTTTTTATCCTCCATCTCTCTGTTTCCCCTTTTCCGTTGGTCGTTTGTTTGTCAATGTTACCATTACTCATATGTCCAGAAACATCGTCGCATGAGACAGGCGACAATCCACAGAACTAGTTTCTCCACGAATTTTCTCTTGCGACGACGGTCCAGAGGCGAGAGAGAGAGGTAAAATCCGTAGAATATTGTTTTTTAACCATCTTGTCATCGGGGTTGATCCTTTTATCTCTGTTTTCGTTATTAAATTTAATATGTAAGTCATTATCGTTGTTTAATATCCTTTTAGATTTTTTTTAATTTTACAAAAAAATCAACATATATATTATCTTTGATGTTATATTGTAACACAACTGACGTCGACCACACTTTTTTCTCATCCACATATGCAAACAAATATATATTTGTTAACTCGAACACAGTTCAGTCTGACATTGTTCTCACCGAGAATTCATCTGCAAAACGAGGCTACAGTACAACAAATCATGAGCTGATTAGTCAACCATGTAGGTCAACGAGGAATATCCCTGAATCCAGTCGTTCAACAGAAAGAACCGTTACTAGTAGCACACACGAAGATATGCAATGCACGGACTCGAACAGCAACGAGACTCGGATTAGTGCAACAAAGACCTGCTCTGCCTTATGGGATACAACAGCAGAAATCCATGATAATAATAAATCAGATGACGGTGAATTAAACCAAAGCACAACTGCATTAAAAATGGTCGCATTTTCAGAAGACACCAGCGCCCAAGACAAGGATATGGAAAACAATAAAACTTTTGCAAGAGCAGCAAGTTCTCTGCGAACAACGACCTCTGTATGGCAGCATTTCCACACAAAACATCACGCACAAATCTGCATCAACGACGGCCTAATAAGTTTACAAACGTCCAATCCACACACCAGTTTCCAAGAAGGCCTGGAAGTGTTATCATAGGAAAGGCAGCGTCCTCAAAATTGCGTACAGTGCGTCCAATGCGACAGAGATGCATATTCGTGACAAGACTTGCCCCCGAAACCCAGGAATCTGACATTTCCTCACATATTGAGCATTACTCTGGAGCTAAACCAACCCAGGTGGAAAAACTACAAACGAAATTTAATACCTATGCCAGCTTCAAAATCACATGTGATAACCCTACGCACAATGCGATGATGAACGTGGATGCGTGGCCAAGAAATGCATTAGTTACAGACTACTATCAAAGTCGGAGTTGAACTATGATATCCACAAATTGGACTCAAACATACATAATGGACACTTTACGCATTTCTTTTTATAACTGTCGTTCATTAACAAGAAATATACAAAATGTAAGAACTTTATGTGATATTTCCGATATTTGTTTCTTACAAGAATTGTGGCTTCTCGACAGTGAGTTAGACTGCCTCTCATCCGTACACGACGAGTTCTATGGATCAGGGGTGTCGCCGATTGAATCTTCTAACGATATTCATACAGGTAGACCTTACGGAGGTGTTGGG